>JAMPIV010019145.1:0-246482 GCA_024509875.1 Oreohelix idahoensis
TCCCTCCCCCCCCCCCCCACCCCCCCCCACCACCCCCCCCCCCACCAGCGTGAGGGGTGTTTGTGCTGTTGAGAAAAAAGCTAAATGTCCCTTTATTTCAGTCAATCATATCAGGGAAAATTCACTTGTCGAACTAGACGTACGTCACAGAGCCTGTGGTCTACTCAATGTGCTTTGTTCTCTTGTTCCTCAAACAGATGGTATTATTTTAACGCTGTAACTGTATCATTGGCATTGGTTTCTTAATTTTCGAGATATCACGCATTAAACTTCTTTATTCAGCTGTCTGTTGTTGCATATCGTCTTCTGAGTTACATAATTATTTTTGCTCTATTTACTTTTACATCATATAATGATGATTTCGTCTTCTTCTTCTTCTTTGTTCATCTTGAAAAGGACGTTGGTTGCGGTGTGTTCGTTTACAGCAAAGCTGCGATATTTGCGCCTTTCTGCCGACACATCCGAGTTCAGCACGCCATTTTTGGATCCGGGTTAGCCTTCTGATAATGGTAAGTTGACTGATTATGCCGGATTGTTGACCATGCCGAGTTGGGTACAACACATGGAGTATGGCCACCACTAATAAAAATAGGTGTCTTGATAATAATAGGGTTATGTATCCTACTTGATTGTAAACCACCACTTGATAGGTAGGATTATATTTCAAAGGTATGTGTGTTCAAGTCTACATCATCGCCACATAGGCTAGTAATAAATATGTGTTACTACTGTCACGTCTAGAATATTGAGTGCGTGTGTCGGTTTAGTCGTTTACACCATGTGACAGTACGGACTGTTACGTCGGATTAACACTAAGGTGCTGCCACTTAATTATAGTTAGGGTAAGAATACTTAGCAAGCTTAAACACTAAGTATTTGAACGTGTCTAGTTTGCGTAATAACACTAGTCACAAATCCAATGAGTGATTTAATTAAAGGTTAAGAAATGACGTCATCGAACTTGGGGTAGAATTGCCCAGTAGCTAAGACGGAAGTGATGGTTTGTGAGAAGGGGGTTAAGTGAGTTGGTTTTAGGCACGAGACGAGCGAGGCAGTGATTTTGGGGTTTGGACCATCTTGTAAGTTCGATGGCTGTGTGTTATTTCTTGGGATGACTGGTTTGTATACCACAGAAGCACATGTATTTATGAACTATTATGAAGTTGTCAGAGGTTACAGATACTTAATATAGGTGTTCATTCATATTTAATCCAGCTTGAACTTATTTCCTGAACGTCAGTAGGAAGTGTCGTTTGTTTACATCAGGTAATAGAGAAAAGAATATTACCATATTTTCGACGATCATGCAGCCTAAAACATAAACACAGTTACGAGTCTCCAAAAGAATCACCTGGGTTATGTTCCTATTCTGTAATCACCATCTCTGGCAGTCGCCAGTAAAACAACAGATAAACATTGATAAAAGATTCCACCCCATTCTCACCCTGTCACACTAGACTTGATTTGTCACCGTGACCAAGCCCGGTCACATCTAACTTGATTCGGTGCCGTTCCCGTCCACTCCCCCGGCCACAACCACAGGTACGTACACAAGAGTCATGGATGGCCGTAAACGACTGGTGACATTTAATACTACTTTATTAACGTCACAACACATTAATATGAAATGCACATAATCAGGATACAGTTCACAGCATAACACGAAATATATCTTAACACAGTAAGGACTGCACACTCGGCAGTTACAATGATATTAGCGCTATAAAGTATCATCAATAACTCAGCGCTATCTCTTCCTCAACAACTATCCTTTCACAGGAAACAATGGCCTTTATATAATTCATCAGTAACTATCCTCTCACAGGAAACAATGGCCTATATATAATTCATCAGCGCTATCCTCTCACAGGAACTATCATGATTCATGGCATAAAGTACTCTTATTAAACTCAGCGCTATAAAGAAACCTGCACACAGCAGCTATCAAAATGGCCTACACAAAATCTTCAACTACTATCCTCTCACAGGAAATAATGGCCGTTAAGGACTGCACACTGCAGTTATCAAAATGGCCTCATCACATCTTGGCCTCATAAACATTTTCACAATAATCCATACCGCAGTTTTATACTACGCTGTACCAACAGCGAAAAATCAGTCGACATTTTAACTTCAGCTCTGTAATGGCATTACACTTCCCAAAAACACAGGCTTGACCAACCCGGTCGGACGCCCAGAACACTCTCTTCTAATCACACACTATATCACGCTCAACACAGTCACGAGACTTTCCCCACTGTTCAACACAACTCAGTCAACCAATCATCTGCGGGCTAGCCGCGAGCTATTCTCACACAACTCAAAACATTATAGAATAAATATATCTCACACTTGAGATGATCAGCGCTGTTTCTACGCTTTCTGTAATCTGTCTCTCGAAACTACCACGAGATATTTTCAAAACAATTTAATAGCCACCAAGCAAACAAGTGCGATAACTCAAAATCTATCTTGGCTACTAACATACTCAAGTTTACTCCCCTTTCGCCAGTTCTGTTCTTAACATCTTACCTCACCCCCGGAGAAAAAAAATGATTCTATAATTTTTTTACAATTACATCCCCCAAAAAAGTTAAGAGGACAATGAATCTCTAACATATGCGTATAAGAATTACCTTAAGTTAAGTCAAAATAAGACATCTACAAAATATAAGCATTAAGTGAAATGTAAAAATGAAGTATCCAATGCAATCAATTACGCATACTAAAAAATAATGCATTACAAAACCAAGTTAAGTGAATACAGAACAACTAAATAGGAAACAACCGATAGTAAAAGAAAAGACAAGATCAAGCAAAAGAAAAATGATCCGTAATAAAGGTAAATATGAAATCAGAATATGAGGGAAAAAACAATAATATCACATTTAAACAATTTCTTTTATGTAAAATAACTACAAATATCACAAGTAGTTACACTATATTAAGTTATCCCATTAACTAACAATACACAGAATGAAAGTATAAGAAGCGAAAGAAGAAGTATAAAAGAAGAATGCGAAACGCAAACAAAGCACGGAATGTAAACAAAATATGAAACCATACTGAAAAGACAATAGAAAAGAAAGAATAGAATGAAGAATAATCAACAAAGACAGAGTGAAAGCAAAAGGTATGAATATAGAGAAAGTTGGTAAAAATATATACCAATAACTATTTAGATCAAACAACGTATTTCAAAATACATACAAACATGATCGAAAAGCACAAAACAAAATAACAAAGTATACCTATACTAATACCACAAAAAATAGTTTATAACCAAACAAAACTTAATCAGTAATTTAACCAAGTTATAAAAGTTATACATAACTAACAATACATTATCGACACCACACAAACAAGTAATAGCATAGCTATATATCTAAGTTCGACCAACGTACAATCAAGCGCTAATACAACATAACATCCAAAAACAAAAAAACTTTCTTTAAAGAACTGATATCACACTACATAACAATCATAGCGCATAGTCAAGCGCTAGGCACACACAAAAAACCCAAAAAAAATTTACAATGTCCGGGAAAAAAAAAATATTTTCCAAAAAAAATACAATACAAAAATATTTCGTAATGCTAAGTTTCATAAAAATAGTATTTTAATTTAATTAATTCAAATCTATAATTAACAAAATAACAAAGAAACTAGCTTTAACAAAATGAGAGATCTATAACAATTCCTATATCTAAGCAAACACTAATCAACACGTGTAAGTTTTTCTTTTTAAAAAAAAAATACGTCACAGAGAAACACATAGGAAAACACACTATTACCATCATACAAGGTTGCAAATATATGAAAACAACGTAATGTATGTTAAGCAAGTGCTTAAATCAAATCTCTAGATTCCTCAATCAAATAACAATATCAGCAAACGCTGTTAATTTTCTCTATACAGTTCAGTTTAAACTTTTAAATATTTCCGGCTGACAATCACGTTCAGCTTAGCTATAGTGTTATTTAGTTATAAATGTATATCTATCTCCACCTGATATACTAAAAGTAACTATTGTAACATTACAACTAATGAGTATGTGCATAGGGCTGGCAAACTCATCTTGTACAAAATTATCCTAACTATCACATCTGTAAAACAAAAAATAAAAAACTGCAAGTTTTACACCAGAGTATAAAAATCAATGATTATATGGTGCAAATAGGCACAGGTTTGTAACCAGTAAGGTTAAATATAAACTCGTTCATTGCATTCATTAATAGTAAACGACACGTCACTACCATCTAATACACTACACATTATCCAAGACACAATAGTATAGAAAATAGCATCGAAATGAACTAATGCATAATTAAAACAGTCATACATATCAAGAAAAACTATTGACATCAAATGATACATAAAAATGATGATCATAATATAACAACCTATAATGATCTATTCAATAGAATACAATAACATCGACTGTCCTAACAAACAAACAAAAAAACAAATCAAACGCAAACAAAAAATCTCCATTGGTCTTGCCGACATCTCATAAACACTAGGGGTAACACGTCCAATGCATAGTTAGCACGCTGATATGTTCTGCTTGAACAGACACTCGGGCACAATGTTGCCCTACATTCCTGCCGCTACCGTAAACAGGAGAGCTGACCCTCTGTTCAAAAAATACAAATGAAAATTTCCATTTTAATGAATGGTGAAATTTACTGAGAACAACGGAGATGTTAAATAGACAGTTACCTAGTACTGTGGTTTGTGTATAATTGTGGTCAACTCACGATGTCATCAACTCCTCCTGTATGCTCACAACAACGTGATGCTCTTTCAAAATCAGAAACATAACAAGCAGTAGTATTTGTGACATCATTATCATTGCTACTTTGCTTACTAACAATGATTCTAGGCTCATGTCGAGCAAAATTAGCATAATTGCACTTATTATTTGTTGTTTGATCAAAATATTTATCATCATTTCCTCTTTGTTTGAGACCATTGTTATGTCTGTAATCCCAGTCAGACTTGTTATGCTTAACATTTCTACTTCGAACAAAAAATCTGTCAGACAAATTATTGCACGATTGAAAACCCTTCTTGTATTTGCCTGTACCATTATTTTCAAAATTCTCAGAATTAAAATGTTGAGATACATTAACTTGTCTCTTATCTCTCTGAGAAGGAAAATTATTATCATATGAATTTCCTTGGTACTTTCTAACCTTAGAAACCTCTCTCCTACAAAAACTCTTTCCATTCTTTTCTTTGACAATATGATTGTTTCTAAAAGTATCTTTATCCTAACGCAAATAATGGGTTTCCTCCTTGGAACCACTACTTATAACTTTATCCCTTGTTATCATCTTCTGAGAACTTCCAAAATTAGTTACTCGTCTAATCTTTAGGCTTTTAGCTTGAAATCTATCATGGCTGACTGTTACATTATCATTCTCTCTATTATACTGCCGCCAAGAATCGTTGCTATTGCAAGCAGAATCAAAAGATCTTGAAAAGTTATATTTTCCCCGAAAAGATTTTTGTCCATTACATTTAACCTTTCTATCAGCAAGGACTGTATGAGGCTGGCTCTTTGCTTTTTTAACCTGTTGGTAAACAACTTTCTGTCTAGCATTGTCAACTTTGACAGAAGACCATATTTTGTTGTTCAAAATAACATCGAGTAGACCCTCTACTCTTTTTGTACTTTCCGCAATTTCAATATTTTTTTGTGAAATTTCTTCACTTAATTTCCTATTTAATTTATCAAATGCCAAAACTTTACTTCTCTCCTCTGTTAGAAATCTCTCAATCTTAATCATCTTCTCTCTCTCAGTCGTTAACTCTTCTAATTTGTCTTTCTCATCCTTTTCTTTATTTGCACTTAGTTGTCGTGTTTCATTCTCACTATCCTCATTATTCATTAGCTCTTCAACTTCATTCGGAAATGCAGTATAATTTTCTTCTTCAATACCAGAATTTACTTTATTCAACAAATCAATAAGCGTCTTTGTATAAGACCTATCACGGTCAGTTGTCTCAGCTTCTAATTTACCACATCTCTCTTTGTTTTCCTGAAGTTGCTGCTTGAGATCACTAACTTCATCATCTCTATAACACACTTGAGTCTCCAAATCTTTGATTTTGCCTAATGCAGTATCTAACTCCGCTTGCACTTTATTAAGTTCTATGTTTGACTTATCTAAATCATTTGTTAGTCTCGACACTGTTTCTTGTAATTTACTCTTTTCAGTAATATCTTGCAAAAAATTAGCCCTTTCCTGTAGGGCACTCTGTTTGTCTACTTTTGTTTGTTTCTCATTTCTTAGTTCTTTTTTCTGCTCGTCAGAAATATCGTTGTGGATTATCTTGAATATACTTTGCACTATATGTCCGTGTTCAAGCTCAATATACTGTTGCAAAAACACACGAAGGTGACGTAGCAAATTAACCAAATCCTTAGCCATTACCAAATTACAAACAAACTTAAAGTTATGTTCAGCAAATAACTCTAGGGATGCCGATACATTAACCAAAAAATCGTCCATCACCCATGCACCAAGTCATGGGCCTCTCAATCCCATATTATCTCTACCTACTACGAATGCACACTCCAACATAGGCCTTATATCTGCAGGATCCATATCATGATCCATGGTGATTCAACCACTCAGTCAGCTATATATCTATACCAGTATAATTATTAATATCGGAAGTTTATGTCCCAAGAAGTTCTGACAATTACCCTTCCATTTCACACAGTTAAGTATCTATACTAGAAATTGCAATTACTTATAAACTTTGTATCCCCAATTCCTCTTCCATATGAGGGAGGTCAACATATATCATACAACCATCAATACCTATGCATTAAATTCTAATACTATGTCAGTATATACCTAGACAACAAAAACAACAGTTATCAACAGAATAGGTATAGGAAGGCTCGTTGACATAAGTGAAGGCGACACAGTTCACACAACAACAAAAAATTACTTATCTTGAATGAAAACAATTCTGTCCCTTTCCGTTAACACCCTGGATATCACAAAGTTCAATGGTAAAACAATCGACCACAGAAAGGCATTGGAACTTGACACCTTGATTCCGCTCAGGTCCTTGACGCAGCACGCTACGTGCTTGCACACCGCACAGGAAAACAGGAAATGGGTCACCGTCTGTCAATTTCGTTGAAAGGAGGTACACCGCTCGTTCATACTGCCTGATGTTTACTTGAACTGGTACTCTAGGACTGGAACAGGTAACACTGCCACTCTTGTTCTGCGGCACAATTGTAGAAGATTTAACCTCATCTGGATATCCGCCATCATAAACTTGACACCCGAATGTCACTTGAGTTAACAGTTCCCAGTTTAACTGATACTGAATACGTTTTCCTTGGGACCCCTGATACAGCTCTCAAATGTGATACCGTCCGATTGTTACTGTAATACTCATTCGATACTTCACAAGAGTTTCTTGGAGCACACTGGTACAGTTCTCATATGTGATGTCTGTCTTTTAAATACTAACGCCACTCAGGCTAAATATAGAGATACGTTGCTAAAGGGATTCTGTATTACATGCGACGGATACCCTCTCCTTGTTGATACACACACGCCACACAGGCTAACACTGTAGAAGTACTGGTAAGCGATGAACAGGTTCTCGAAACCGATAGGCCATGCCCACACAGGACTATTTCTAAATATGTTAAGTTCACACAACCTCTTGTCACGCGAATGTCTTATCTAGTCGTTCCAAAATGAACTGGTCCACCACTGATAATGGTACGTTACTAATAATGCCGGGTTGTTGACAACGCCGAGTTGGGGACAACACATGAAGTATGGCCACCACTAATAAAAATAGGTGTCTTGATAATAATAGGGTTATGTATCCTACTTGATTGTAAACCACCACTTGATAGGTAGGATTATATTTCAAAGGTATGTGTGTTCAAGTCTACATCATCGCCACATAGGCTAGTAATAAATATGTGTTACTACTGTCACTTTTAGAATATTGGGTACGTGTGTTGGTTTAGTCGTTTACACCACAGGTACGTACACAAGAGTCATGGATGGCCCTAAACGACTGGTGACATTTAATATTACTTTATTCACGTCACAACACATTAATATGAAATGCACATAATCAGGATACAGTTCACAGCATAACATGAAATATATCTTAACACATTAAGGACTGCACACTCGGCAGTTACAATGATATTAGCGCTATAAAGTATCATCAATAACTCAGCGCTATCTCTTCCTCAACAACTATCCTTTCACAGGAAACAATGGCCTTTATATAATTCATCAGTAATTATCCTCTCACAGGAAACAATGGCCTATATATAATTCATCAGCGCTATCCTCTCCCAGGAACTATCATGATTCATGGCCTAAAGTACTCTTATTAAACTCAGCGCTATAAAGAAACCTGCACACAGCAGCTATCAAAATGGCCTACACAAAATCTTCAACTACTATCCTCTCACAGGAAATAATGGCCGTTAAGGACTGCACACTGCAGTTATCAAAATGGCCTCATCACATCTTGGCCTCATAAACATTTTCACAATAATCCATACCGCAGTTTTATACTACGCTGTACCCACAGCGAAAAATCACTCGACATTTTAACTTCAGCTCTGTACAGGCATTACACTTCCCAAAAACACAGGCTTGACCAACCCGGTCGGACGCCCAGAACACTCTCTTCTAATCACACACTACATCACGCTCAACACAGTCACGAGACTTTCCCACTGTTCAACACAACTCAGTCAACCAATCATCTGCGGGCTAGCCGCGAGCTATTCTCACACAACTAAAAACATTACAGAATAAATATATCTCACACTTGAGATGATCAGCGCTGTTTCCACTCGTTCTGTAATCTGTCTCTCGAAACTACCACGAGATATTTTCAAAACAATTTAATAGCCACCAAGCAAACAAGTGCGATAACTCAAAATCTATCTTGGCTACTAACATACTCAAGTTTACTCCCCTTTCACCAGTTCTGTTCTTAACACCTTCCCTCTTCGATCCCTACTCACTCAGCCAGACTGCAGTGATGCAGCCTGTTTCCAGGGCCACCACTTGGAGGTGGAGTAGGGTTTTGGTCAGCTCTGGTTCGCTAACCCTGACGCAAGCAGTCTAGCTATGGGTCTCTAACTGCATTCCTCACTGTTCACGCGTAATGATGATTCAAACTTATTGTTTATGCATATAAGATCAATATGATTTTCTGACACGAAGTCTGGTGATATCCATGCTGCTAAATGTATTCTTTTACAGGGAAGCATTATTCCTCGTTTAACATATTGAACTGAGAAAGCATATTTAACAAATATAAAACGAACAATAAATTCCTATTATAGAAGCTGTGTGACCGCTTGGCATACACTGCAATTAATACGTGTTAAAAACCACATAAAATGAGAAATAACAACGTTAAAAGCAGTTAAGACATTTGTGCACAAAATACAGTGTCATGACAAGTTTACGGCTTCGGGAAAGCTGTCCCAGAACAACAAAGTAGTAAGTGCCTGTTTATTGAATGGAAAAATTTGAGAGAAGTTGCAAGTCATGGTTTTTTCCGTTGCTAAAGTCGAAATAACAGAATGTCGTGTGCAAAAATGCCGAAAAGCTGAGGAGCGGAGTGCAAATGTTGATGTTTGGTGCCGTGTTAAAAATAAAGCATCGTGTGAAAATTGGCGGGAAAAAAGAGTGGGCTGTATATAAAGAAGAGACGTGGGCGATTGACAGGATCCAGGGCTTGTACAGATTTTAGGAGTCGTTAGGCGAGAGGATTTTTACAGAACTTCGTCTTTGAGATTATCAAGACAAGTTGTTTTTTTTTTAACTTGACAAGTTTGTCAAGTTAGACCAGTATATTTTAAGTAGACAAGTTTGAGTTTTACTCTATTAGATAGATTATTCCTGTGGATTTCCATTTTCATTTTGTTTTGGATATTCACTACTTTGGGTAAGAAAGAAATAAGTGCTTCATTATTGTGTCAATAACATTGCTGTTCCAATCACGTTAATAAACTATATTTTATTTTTTCTACATTGCTGAGTTTTCGTTGGAATATTACAGTTGGATACTTTGACATAACCACTATACAAGACATTGCTTTTCTGCTTTTCACTAACCATAAAAAAGGGTACGAACGATCTCTGGGAAGGAAGAATAAAACAAGGTCAAGAATTTCCAACTCAGGCGGACGGACCTGTAACGACTTGAACCAAGAAACGTACAAGAGTTAGCGCTCTTCAAAATTTTTACCTGCGGTCAACCATTAACTGAAACTGACCCGGTCAGCTGACAGACACACACACATTCTTTCATTGATGTAGTAAACACAGCCCGGTAATACGATACTATTTGATGCCACGACCTACGCACAAATAGCTGCACGGTCACAGCTGGTCCAAACATGTTAAAGCATCTGTCAGACCCTACACGTTCCAAAGTAACAATGTTATATGAGACTATACATTCATTTGTGTATCATCTCCTTGGTTACTTAATATTCTTACCAATTAAAGATGCGTCCGATTGACAGAGTGGTTACAACGCTGGTCTCTCACGGCACAGGTGCTTGGCTCGATTCATGGTATCGTCACGCTCCAGTCTACCTGGCTGTAAATCGGTACCTGAATTTACTCTTGAGTGAAAGAAGGAAAAGGCAGCGAGGATGGAGAATGGTCACCCCCACCTCTCAATGCTGCACCTAGTATAGTAAAGTCTCTAACACTTCACTCCCCTACAGCAGTAATCTACTATGGGACTACCGTTATCAGTAAAAAATGCTGCCATCCTGCGACTTCAGACTTTTAAAAAAAACTCCTCTCACAGACAGTAACAATATGACATTTGGTCCCTTCTTACCACGGGCATGATAAAAAACATAAATACGATTGATGGCAACATGTTTTATGTGCTATCTGTCATTTTTTAGTCACTGGCTACTTTTACCAGCACCTCTGTTGAATAACGTCATGTATACAGTATTTGAGCTTGACTATAAAACGCCAATATCACTTGCGTAATATTAATTTATTTGATTGTATTAATTACTAGCAATCACCCGTCAAACTTGACGGATCTTTAATTATAGTGTGCTGTTTCCGTTCCCGGATGAGCAGATAGAAGTACATTCTTAGCGTGTTTTTGGTTTCTTTCCATTATACAGTGTAATCAAGCTGTTCATGAACACCGTCATTTGAACACTTTTCTTTGTTGATTTTCGCGGGAGTATATATAATGCATAGTTCAGACGATACATTGATGCTATACCACCATGAATGCTTATTTTTTTTAGGAGACTGATGTTTCTAGGTCCTCCAATTTTGCCATTGCCTGAACTAAATAAATGTAATAGGACTTGAATCGTGGACCCACTACCAGATATCTATGTTCTTCGGCCAGTTATGTCATGTGATGACCATACCCGTATCCATTCGTGTTGTCAGCATGATGCATGAAAATTAACAGTACCTCACACACCTGGGCACGTGTGGTAACTGCGATGGCAGTTAATTAGTTAATAAATTCTGTCGTTCCCACCGTTCAGTTAATTTCTTTTGGTGAGCAAACTTTGCTCCCGTGGATACGACCAATAGTCAATTCAGCAGCAGGGTTTTTTTTAACAGACATACTTTAAAGTCTCACTTTCTCGTTGGGACTGACGTTGTGTTTGCCTTTGTGCTGTTTCAAAATGTCGTCGTATTGCTGCTTCTTCTATAGTCTCGCCTGCTCGCTGCGATTGACGCCACCGTCTTTTCCTGTTAGTAGCTGCAGATTAGGCAGCCATCTTATCGTCTTGATCATTATGTGTCAAACCGTTCAAATGCAATTCACTTTGGTATGTTATTGGCTCATGCACACCAATTTTTACGCACTTTTTCTTTGTTGAGCGCTACTAATTTCGTGAAAGAATTAAAAAAAAATAAAAAAATAAAACTAAAGTATTTGTTTTATATAACACCCACGCCGTGCAAGTTGAACACCGTGCGTTGCGCACTTTTTTTTCTGGCGCGAGTTACTATTTTGAATGAGACCGACCGACGTAACTTAATCGGTAATTATGTTAGTGTAGAATATAGATAGATCTGCCTGTAACGTGTCATTTACATAAGAAAACATTTACATTGTCAATATTATTTTATTATCATTAACGATCTACAACTTTACTTGTATATAAGAACATCGTTGTGTATTTATATGGTTTTAATTTGGTTACCGTGTTTACATTGTCTCATGTGCACAACTTGAACCAGATGTAAAAAAAAAAAAAGGCTGTCAAATGTTTCTAGACTGGTACATAATGTGACTTAAAAAAACAAAAGTAGATACCGCACATAAGTGATAAATAAAGTCTGTGTCAGTACTGATGTACAGACCTGAGACTCTGAATAAAAGACGCCATCACCGGGATGTTATACTGTACTCACTTTTTTCCTTTCACTAATGCCGTGAGCCGTATTGAGGAACTGAAGTTTGAGTTTTTGAACCATGTGTGTTGTATAATAATAATAATAAATTCTTTAAGCACCAAACACGGCGCATAAGGCAGAAACCAGTGCTCTCCGGGTTGTTCGTTGTGACGCCACTCCTCTTAGCTCTTGCACATTATTTAGGCCCAACGTTCTTCCTTCTCTTATTATTGTTCTTCTGAGTGTTTCTTTTGGTCTTCCTTTTTTCCTCTTACCCTCAGGAACCCAAGTGAGCGCCTGTAGTGGTATTCTGTTGTTTTGCATTAGTAGGACATGACTGATATATGACCATCGTCTTTTCCTTATATAGTCGAAGACATATTTCTGCCTAGAGTCTTCTCTTATTTGTCGATTAGACTTGAATTCTTTCCAACTGATGTTCATGAGTTTTCTAAGACATTTGTTCTCGAATGTATTCAGCTTGTTCTCCAATGATTTTGTTATTTTCCAACTCTCACAGCCGTATGCACTGAGATAACATTTGAATTAAACAGACGAAGCTTGGTATGTATATTCAATGATCGTAATTTCCAAATGTTAGATAATCTATTGAAGGCGCTAGCTGCCAAAGCAATTCTAGTATGAATTTCTCTTGTTGTGTCACCATCCTGAGTCATTTTACTGCCTAAATAATTGAAACTTTCAACTTTCTGTAGTTTTTCCCCGTTCAGGATGATATCGAAGGTCTCGTTAGAAAAGTTCATAACTTTAGTTTTAGAGGCATTTATCCGGAGACCTATTTTAACCGAGAGATGACAGATTATTTACTGCTTCTTGGGATTGTATGGGTGTTGAACTTAAGAATGCTAAATCATCTGCAAAATCCAGGTCCCCCAGGAATTTTCCATTTGTCCATTTTATACCTAATTGTTCATTGTGGGTATAGTTTCTCATAACCCAATCAATAGCTATTCCAAAAAGTAGTGGTGACATAATACAGCCTTGTTTCACCCCTGTTTCTACTGTAAACCATTCCGTATTCCTTTTATTTGTTCTAACACAACATCTTGCATTGTCATATAGCGCTTTGATTATACTCACATATTTTGTT
The DNA here is from genome assembly GCA_024509875.1 of Oreohelix idahoensis. Classification (NCBI taxonomy): domain Eukaryota; kingdom Metazoa; phylum Mollusca; class Gastropoda; order Stylommatophora; family Oreohelicidae; genus Oreohelix; species Oreohelix idahoensis. Next base: position 13,544 of record JAMPIV010019145.1, read on the forward strand.
GGAAAACCATAGAATGTAAGTAACTTCCACAATGATGGGCGGTGTAGACTATCAAAGGCTTTTTGAAAATCAACGAAGGTGATAATAAGTGGTGATTGCATTTCCACTGATTCTTCTATAATTGTTCTTAGTGTGAATATTTGATCAATACATGATCGTTTCGGCCTGAAACCCGCTTGTTCTTCTCTCATCTTTTTGTCAGCATGCAATTTAAGTCTTTCTAACATCATGCAACACAATAATTTTCCAGGTACTGATAATAGAGATATACCACGCCAGTTATTACAGTCTGATAGATCACCTTTCTTCGGTAACTTTACAATAATACTGTCTTTCCATTGTTGTGGTGGTTGTTCGTCTCTCCATACTTCATTTATAATATCTAAAATTTTCAAGAGGTTATTATCATTAATTGCTTTAATCATTTCGCCTGCAATTTCGTCAACTCCAGCAGCCTTAAAATTTTTTAATCTTTTAACGGCTTGTTTGATCTCGTCCAGCGTGAATTCATCGCAAGTTATTGGCAAGGTAGTTGTAGGTGTTTCATTATTAAAATCAGGTGTTACTGTTGGTGGTGGTCTGTTAAGCACCTCCATGAAGTGCTCCGCCCATCTCTTCATTTGTTCTTTTTCTGTTGGTATTGAATTCCCTAATTTATCTTTAACAGGTGTTTCCATATCAGTAGGCTGGTGACATAGTTGTTTTGTAATTTGATAAAGGCACCTACTATTACCAGTTCTTGCAGCATTTTCAGCTTCTATGTTGTATAAGCTACTGTTAAATCCTGTTGTAAATATTCTTTATGAATGTATGTACTTATTTTTATACATAACCGTAATTAACAGCAGTAATTATTCCAATACTAAAACCAGAAAAAGATGCCCATGATGCCAGTTCATACAGACCAATTTCTTTAACTCCCCCCCCCCCCCCCCCCCCCCCCCCCCCCCCCTCACCCCCCCCCCCCCCCCCCCCCCCCCCCCCCCCCCCCCACTCCCCCGCCCCCCCCACCCCCCCCCCCCCCCCCCCCCCCCCCCCCCCCCACCCCCCCTCCCTCCCCCCCCCCCCCCCTCCCCCCCCCCCCCCCCCCCCCCCTAGGTAAAATATTAGAAACCATAATAAATAAAAGATTAAAGTTTTATTTGGAAAAGAATAATTTATATAATCAAACTCAGTCAGGATTTAGGAAAAACAGATGCACTATGGATCAGATAATTAAATTGGAACATGAAGTAAAATCAGGATTTCAAAAGAAAGAAAAAACTGTGGCAGTATTTTTAGATATAGCTAGGGCTTATGATGAATGCTGGAGAGAGGGTGCTCTCTTTAAAATGAAGAAGATAGGAGTAACCGGTAAAATATATAATTATTTAGAGAATTTTCTGCAAGATAGATATTTCACTGTTCAGGTAAACAATGATAGATCAGAACTGTATGAACAACAAAATGGAATACCTTTATGATCAGTAATGTCTCCTTCAATTTTTACAATAATGGTAAATGATTTAGGTGAGGAATTTAATGATATAACAAATAAATTGTCACAGTTTGCAGATGATGTTGCTATGTGGAGGACTGGAAGAGATCTGCCAAATCTATATAAGGATCTACAGAAGCAAATAAATAAAGTATGTAAATGGATGACAAAATGGGGTTTTCAGCTGAATACAAATAAAACATTGGGAATGATCTTCAGTAAAGGTAGGGTTGTAAAAAATAAAATTATAGACATAAATATCCAAGGGCAAAACATTAATACAGTACAAACCACTCGATATCTAGGAATGATATTGGACCAACAGCTGAACTGGAATAAACACATAGATAAACTAGTGGAGTCTTGCAGAGGATTGACTAACTTATTAAGATATTTGAAAGGTAATGGATGGGGTGCAAGCACTAAGACAATGCTCACTTTTTATAAATCTTTTATTAGAGGAAAAATAGATTATGGAAGTATAATATATGACTCTGCTGCACACAGTAACAAGATTAAATTAGACAGAATTCAACATCAGGCTTTATGTATAATAGCAGGTGCAATCAGATCAACATCAATGGGAGCTATAGAGGTGGATTTAGGAATTAAACACTTAGAATTACGGAGAAAGGAGTTAAGACTAAATTACATGAACAGAGTTATGAGTAGTAGTATACAATGGCGGACTTAGTTAGCATTATGGAGGAGCAATGGAGGAGCAGATGGAGGCGCGTGACTTTTATATAGCAAAAACGCCAGGTGGCGCATGACTTTTATATAAGGAATTGAGGAGGAGCCGATGGAGGAGCCGATGGAGGAGCTATGGAGGCGCAAGATGGCGGACTTGAGATAACAAGGGGGAGATAAGTAGGTTGTTGTATTGCATGACTTTTTATATAAGGAAATACTCAGTGTGCAGGTGGAGCATCAGGCGGAGGGTGATGACTTTTTATATAAGGAAATACTCAGTGTGCAGGTGGAGCATCAGGCGGAGGGTGATGACTTTTTATATAAGGAAATACTCAGTGGGCAGGTGGAGCATCAGGCGTTGGTGCATGACTTTTATATAAGGGAAATGTGGTGGAGCAAGATGGCGGTCTTGAGATAACAAGGGGGAGATAAGTAGGTTGTTGTATTGCATGACTTTTTATATAAGGAAATACTCAGTGCGCAGGTGGAGCAGCAGGCGGAGGGTGATGACTTTTTATATAAGGAAATACTCAGTGTGCAGGTGGAGCATCAGGCGGAGGGTGATGACTTTTTATATAAGGAAACACTCAGTGTGCAGGTGGAGCAGCAGGCGTTGGTACATGACTTTTTATATAAGGAATTGAGGAGGAGGAGAGGAGGAGGCGCATGACTTTTTATATAAGGGATTGAGGTGGAGCATTAGGTGTTGGTGCGTGACTTTTTATATAGCAAAAACGCCAGGTGGAGCCGATCGATTTCAGGCGTTAGATTTCAGGCGGAGGCGCAGGTGGATACGCGTGACTTTTTATATAGGGAAAATGTGCAGGGGCAAGATGGCAGACTTGAGATAACAAGAAGGTGGTATATGGCGGAAGATGGCGGGGTGACTTTTATATAAGAAAATACTCATTGCGCAGGTGGAGCAGCAGGCGGAGGGTGATGACTTTTTATATAAGGAAATACTCAGTGTGCAGGTGGAGCATCAGGTGTTGGTGCATGACTTTTTATATAAGGAAATACGCATTGCGCAGGTGGAGCATCAGGCGGAGGGTGATGACTTTTTATATAAGAAAATACTCATTGCAAAGGTGGAGCATCAGGTGTTGGTGCATGACTTTTTATATAAGGAAATACTCAGTGTGGAGGTGGAGCATCAGGCGGATGCGTATGACTTTTTATAAAACATGGCGGACTTGAGATAACAAGAAGAGGTTATATGGCGCAAGATGGTGGGATGACTTTTTATATAAGGAATTGAGGAGGAGGAGGAGAGGAGGAGGACCATGACTTTTTATATAGAGATATGTTTAGATAACAAGAAGACGTTATTTATAGACATATATTAATTCTGCAGGCGTGATGCAGGGGCAAGATGGCGGGATGACTTTTTATATAAGGGAAATGTGGTGGCGCTTTGTGGTGGCGCGTGACTTTTATATAGCACTATATTAGTTCGCTAATAGTGTGTTGTGGTCGAGTGGAGGTTTTTTTTGTGGTGGGGGTGACGAGGCATGGGTGTAATGTACCAGGTGGGGTTAGGTTAGGGGCGATATTTTTGTGTGATGTGGTATGGTTTTGGAGGTGGAAGAGAGATATTTTAGATGTTGAGGGGAGATGTGGTGACGTTGTCAGGATGCATCTGTGTACATTTTTGGGGTGTAGCAGGTGAGTGGACCAGCATTGAGAGGTGGGAGTGAAGAGGCGTCGGTGACGAGGTACGGGTGTAATGTAGCAGGTGGGGTTAGGTTAGGGGGGATATTTTTGTGTGATGTGGTATGGTTTTGGAGGTGGAAGAGAGATATTTTAGATGTTGAGGGGAGATGTGGTGACGTTGTCAGGATGCATCTGTGTACATTTTTGGGGTGTAGCAGGTGAGTGGACCAGCATTGAGAGGTGGGAGTGAAGAGGCGTCGGTGACGAGGTACGGGTGTAATGTAGCAGGTGGGGTTAGGTTAGGGGGGATATTTTTGTGTGATGTGGTACGGTTTTGGAGGTGGAAGAGAGATATTATAGATGTTGAGGGGAGATGTGGTGACGTTGTCAGGATGCATCTGTGTACATTTTTGGGGTGTAGCAGGCGAGTGGACCAGCATTGAGAGGTGGGAGTGAAGAGACTTTCGGTGACGAGGTACGGGTGTAATGTAGCAGGTGGGGTTAGGTTAGGGCGGATTTTTGTGTGTTGTGGAATTGTTTTGTTATGTGTGTTGGTGTGTTTGTTTATACAGTCTACAACCGCGTGACTTTTATATAACGAAAATGTTTTGGAGGAACGTGGAGGAGGAGAGGTCTTGGTATATAGTAATATATAAGTTCATTAATGGCGGGCGTGTTGTGTGATGATTATTTTACAAACAGTTATACGTACCACCCCCACCACAAAAAAACCCTCCACTCGACCACAACACACTATTAGCGAACTAATATAGTGCTATATAAAAGTCACGCGCCACCACAAAGCGCCACCACATTTCCCTTATATAAAAAGTCATCCCGCCATCTTGCCCCTGCATCACTCCTGCAGAATTAATATATGTCTATAAATAACGTCTTCTTGTTATCTAAACATATCTCTATATAAAAAGTCATGGTCCTCCTCCTCTCCTCCTCCTCAATTCCTTATATAAAAAGTCATCCCACCATCTTGCGCCATATAACCTCTTCTTGTTATCTCAAGTCCGCCATGTTTTATAAAACGTCATACGCATCCGCCTGATGCTCCACCTGCACAATGAGTATTTCCTTATATAAAAAGTCATGCACCAACACCTGATGCTCCACCTGCACAATGAGTATTTCCTTATATATAAAGTCATCACCCTCCGCCTGATGCTCCACCTGCGCAATGCGTATTTCCTTATATAAAAAGTCATGCACCAACACCTGATGCTCCACCTGCACAATGAGTATTTCCTTATATAAAAAGTCATCACCCTCCGCCTGATGCTCCACCTGCGCAATGAGTATTTTCTTATATAAAAAGTCATCACCATCCACCTGATGCTCCACCTGCACTCTGAGTATTTTCTTACATAAAAAGTCATGTACCAACGCCTGCTGCTCCACCTGCACACTGAGTATTTCCTTATATAAAAAGTCATGCACCAACACCTGATGCTCCACCTGCGCAATGAGTATTATCTTATATAAAAAGTCATCACCATCCGACTGATGCTCCACCTGCACACTAAGTATTTCCTTATATAAAAAGTCATCACCCTCCGCCTGCTTCTCCACCTGCACAATGAGTATTTTCTTATATAAAAGTCACCCCGCCATCTTCCGCCATATACCACCTTCTTGTTATCTCAAGTCTGCCATCTTGCCCCTGCACATTTTCCGTATATAAAAAGTCACGCGTATCCGCCTGCGCCTCCGCCTGAAATCTGACGCCTGAAATCGATCGGCTCTACCTGGCGTTTTTGCTATATAAAAAGTCACGCACCAACACCTGATGCTCCACCTCAATCCCTTATATAAAAAGTCATGCGCCTCCTCCTCTCCTCCTCCTCAATTCCTTATATAAAAAGTCATGTACCAACGCCTGCTGCTCCACCTGCACACTGAGTGTTTCCTTATATAAAAAGTCATCACTCTCCGCCTGATGCTCCACCTGCACACTGAGTATTTCCTTATATAAAAAGTCATCACCCTCCGCCTGATGCTCCACCTGCGCAATGAGTATTTCCTTATATAAAAAGTCATGCAATACAACAACCTACTTATCTCCCCCTTGTTATCTCAAGTCCGCCATCTTGCTCCACCACATTTCCCTTATATAAAAGTCATGCACCAACGCCTGATGCTCCACCTGCCCACTGAGTATTTCCTTATATAAAAAGTCATCACCCTCCGCCTGATGCTCCACCTGCACACTGAGTATTTCCTTATATAAAAAGTCATGCAATACAACAACCTACTTATCTCCCCCTTGTTATCTCAAGTCCGCCATCTTGCGCCTCCATAGCTCCTCCATCGGCTCCTCCATCGGCTCCTCCTCAATTCCTTATATAAAAGTCATGCGCCACCTGGCGTTTTTGCTATATAAAAGTCACGCGCCTCCATCTGCTCCTCCATTGCTCCTCTATAATGCTAACTAAGTCCGCCATTGTATACTACTGTTATGTTAGATAATTCTCACCCAGCACATACAGCTTTTACCAGATGCCAACTAACAGCTCATTCCAAGCCAATGAATACCACTAGATACCCTACAGGATGGAAGTGTATGGAGGAAATTGTCCATCTGGGTACATTAATTACATCAATTAATAACAGTTGTGAATACAAGCCAGTGATTCCGCCCTGGGAGATCAAGAAACCAGACACGGACTACCACCTAGCAGAAATACTTAAGAAAACAAATAATATAGAAAATATTAAAAACACCGCCAATAAATATATACAACAAATATCAAAAGACAGCATTACTGTGTACACAGATGGATCCAACGGAGAGGATGTCTAATTGGGGATAAGAATATATATTCCAATATGGAAAATGGCAAAAGAATATAGCATCACGAAAAATACATCCATTTGCACTGCAGAAATGATGGCAATACTAAAAGCACTAGAAATATTCTCTAATAACCCTCCCAAAAAACTAACAGTTTTAACTGACTCTCTTTCAACAATTAAAGCACTTAGAAACTTACGAGAATGTAGTAGACCTGATATAGCAGAGGAGATATTTCTGGCTACTACATACTTATATTCCAGAGGACGTTCAATCTTAATTGCTTGGATACCTTCACATGTTGGCATAGAAGGAAATGAAAAGGCAGATAAAGAAGCCAAGAAAGGTAGATCTGATAAAAAATATAATAAATGTAGGGATGAGTAAATCAGAGATTAAGAGCTTAATTAAAGAATTAATAACAGATGAATGGAAAGCAGAGTGGGATAAAAATCTGAAAGGAAGACATGCATATAGGATGTTTAAGGCTCCAACAAGAAAATGTCAGATATCTAGGGAATTGAAAATTCCCAGTAATTAGAAACTTCTCAGATTACAGCTGGGAAAAGGCTATTTCTGAATAGAAGAACCTTACTGTGCAGGAAGTCTTCAAGACAATAATATAGAACATTTCTTGTTAAAATGTAAGAGGTATGAACAAATGAGAATACCAATATTAGATTATTTGCAAGCATCCAACTTACCTATAAATATAGAAGAGGTGTTGAGAATAGACAGACCTAAGGAACTGCATAATATAGTCAAAAAATATTTAACACGAACACATGTTAATATATAGTGGCTGGGAATGTGAAGGTCTGATGCTGTTCTTATAATGCATATGACTTTTAACAGATGAAAGTCAATTAAATGTCTGTTGGAGTCCGTTATATAACTGGAACCACGGGGCCTTTACACCCCTCCACTTTAATATTATTCTTGTTTTTTTTTTTTTAATGTATAAGCACAATTGTGACTATCCCTATTTATATTGATTTGACAAATGTGATGCCACTTTCTCATATCGGCGGTTGTTCATATTATTTGGAAATGAAAACAATATATACCCTAATTATAACCCACCAGAGGTTGAAAGGGATATCTTTTTTGTTCATTAATTTAAAAAAAAAAAAAAATATCCGTAATGTCTAGAAGTCGTTTCTGATATAAAGTTCCTAAAGAAAGAACGAGCGAACGAAATCTTTATTTCATCAGGGTAAAGAAATAGGCATAATTGCCTTTTTTCATTTCTGCCCTGCAATACAATTTTCAGCGTTTTACAAATTAAAATTAAAATCAACTTCAGACAGGATTAATTAATATTATCATCACAATCAGTAACTAAGCATACACAAGTACATTTACTCATAGTCATTCACACACATAGAGAAAGGGTTAGAGAGAGAAAGAGAGAGAGAGAGAGAGAGAGAGAGAGAGAGAGAGAGAGAGAGAGAGAGAGAGAGAGAGAAAGAGAGAGTGAGAGAGAGAGAGACAAAGATAGAGAGGTCAAACAATAAAGCTACTTAAAATAAAAAATTCAATTTAAAATGAAAATATTACAATGACAGTTAAATGCTCGTGGAAACTTGAAATAACTGAAACAGAATTGTCGTTAAATGTGTGTACAAGATTTCATGACATGTGAATGCAGATGTCTTATGAATGAGATGTAATTATCAGTTTTGACAGACTTGGGTAGGGAATTCCATGCTAAAGCACCTGCATAACTAAAACAACTTCGGAAGAGGTTAGTTTGAGGATTTGCAAGGTCCAAAAGAAGATTTTAAGAGTGGTAAAATCGAGTTCGATTGTAATAAGAGCTCACTGGTTGCGTTGACAGATCCAGATCACGCTGGCGAACTTTGTGAATAGATATTTCAGGACTATATTTCAAAATAACACAAATTCATTGAAGGATTTTGTTACTGCTAGTGCCAATTTTAGAGAAAAAATATCCATGTAGACATTATAAGTAAACCCTTACTGTAATCATTCGTCTTTTGATATTGTTATATATAATTTAATAGTTGGGTAATTTATTCTATAATACCGGTAATAATTTTAATTAACACTACTTGATAGTTAAACATGAACATTGAATTTCACACGTTTGCCAAGTGAATTTTGAAAAATGTCCATATAACATGTATTAAAAAGTGCAGCAATTGAAGATTTTAGTGGAATGTGAAAACAAAAATAAAAAACTTTTTTTTTAAACCGTCCTTGTTTGTTAAGAATAATTAATCGTTTATGCCTAAGGTCACGTCATTGAGCTTCTAATACTTTCAGTACGAGATAACAATATGTCTTGACCTATCTCAGTGTGAAACAAAAATATCCGCTAACCCATCTCTTCTAGTTGTGTTTATTTCTTTCTTTATTTAAAATCTTTACTAAGAGGAAATGGGAGGAGAGCGAAAGCATTGCATGACCCTCTTTTGTCTCTACCAATAATCATTCGGTTGAAAGTGTACCATGTTGAACTAATTGTCAGTTGTTATTATTAGAGCATTCAGTGTATTATATTTTCTTAAACTGTGATTTATTGGTATAGTTATGTTAGCTATAATTGGTTGATGTTGATGATGACTTTTCACTAACGATTTTGTTGTTCGTTTATTTCTTGACTATTTGCAGCATAACCATTTTCTTATCAGTAGTTGATTTATTTTAAATCCATTTTTGCTGTTGAATTATTAATATTAGTTAATACGGGTTTCGTTTTCTGTGATACACATTTTTTTTTAAATTCATGGTATGTCTACTTTTGTTTACTAAGGATGAGATGCCAATTGTTAGGATCGATTTTCTTAAGCGCTCGTAGTGGGCGGACAGTCTTCAGGGCAGATATGTGATCTAAGTTGTTGTTTCACTTCGCCTTAATTTTATTTAATTCCTTATTCAATGTTCTTTACAACTATATATATATATATAAGGTTACCATACTTTATAAAAAAAGTATTTACCTTGGAAAGAACCAATCTTTAAACGTTAACACCATATGAAAACTCAAGAGTGACAAGATATTCCTTGCATCAAACGAGGGAAAACTACGATCGCCTTTAAGAATTAAGAATCAGAATTGTGCAAATGTTTATGTTTTTTTACTTAAATATTTTTACTAGAATAATTATTACTGTTGTTATCATTGTAATGTTATTACTTGTTCGAAGAGTGGGTCCTGGAAATCCTCAATTAATGTACATGGGGTAAGTGCAACCAGGAAAGACAGATGTCATGGTACCTCCTATCCTTTGTGTCTGAGTTAGGAACATTAAGATGCTGGGATTTAGTGCACACTCCATCTGGTGTGTTGCCATGGGACACCTCATAATGAATTTCCTTGAACCTCGTGGCAGCTACTGATCCCGGCACGGTGATCTTTTGACGTTTATTAACAGTCTGTTACTTTATTTACAAATCCTATTCTTTATCTTTATTTTAATTATTAAATTGCATTTGGATACCAACCGTTGTTTTTATAAAGAATCGGCAGTCACTGTTGTGCTGGTCTGTCCAGATGCATCTGTCCCCATCATTGAGGTTCGAGTATTAGTTTTCTTGACCAGGTGCATAAGGACAATAAGCTGGCAACTTTGACTTCTTTTACTGTCTGCCTCATTTTGGTTTTGTTTGTTTCACTGACCTGTCAGTCAATAACCTTAGCATTCTGGTGGAACGTGTTACAGTACAACAAGGCAGTGTATCTGCGACTCACGATATCAGTCACAGTAATTTGATGTAAACATTTGTATGTTTAACATCATACATATGTTTTTTTTTCCTTCTTTTTTTTTTTTTGATGATGTACCGCTTTACTTTCGTTTGAAGATAAATTTGGACATCTATTACTTAACATAATGTTATCTCTAAAGTACATGTTCACGCAATATCTCAGGTTTTCATATTACGTGTAATGTATCAGACTGTGATAAATGTAATTTTATTCTTGACATTTCTGACAGTAAGATTCCTCTATCGTAAATATTCTGTAACTAGTTGAAGACGCCACAACTTTGTTCTCAAGTGTCCATTCAGTAATATTATAATTTGACACACCCTTGTTGGTTCTGTGACAAGGGCTAGGTGTCCACACCCAAGACCCGTGCACTAAGAAAATTTATAAAGGATCGTTTGACAGGGGTTGCAATTATTGGTTGCTTGCAACCCTCTCAGCAGCAGACTTTGCAATTCAAGCAACACAAAACCTTATACAGATCAACATTTAATACTACCGAACACCCAGACAGTGTTCGTAGACTTTAAGTCCTAGGCATGTTCTTGCATTAAACTAGACTTCAGTATTTCTCAATAGCTTGTCCTCTCTCGGCGACCGGCGACTAGAATGCATAAAGAATTTTCAACTGACGCGCTAGCCTGGACGCTTCTCTTCTCTGATTGGCTGCTATACGTAAGCGGCTATACTGATGTAGCTACTTTTAGGTGTAAACAAAGATGGCTGCAACATAACGACACAATGGCGGTGGACAACATGGGAGATGACTATGGCACTGTCACAGTTCTTTCAAAACATGCATAGGCATGCCTACCTTGACTAATGTACTACTTTCCTTTGACACGACCTTCCATTTCTCAGTTATAGTTTGAATGACATTACTCCTTAAGCACTGTAATCTATTTTATTTTCGTTACCGGATAAACATATCTCATTTAACACGTAATTAATCAGAACTGGGATGTAATAGCGATTTTAATTATAAAATTTGTATTCAACTGTTGACTAGCAACACAATTACATATTGCTTTATTTTCAACATGTATACACGATCACGTAACATTATATCACTTAATTGTTGTGTTTACATCTTGTATATTTATTTATTCATGCATCCAATTTTCTTGTTGTAACAATCGTGTATGAGATGTATTGAGGCAACCGCTGTAGAAGATGTATAGATGTCTATATAGTTGCGATGTTAGAGGCAAATCAGCAGGTCGGGCTTACAGATGGCCGACATGGTGTGTGGGTGTATAGACAAGTCAATGAGCGAATGCGTGTAGTAAGACAGCAATGATCATACACACCCAAAACACATGTAATATTCAGGAAATTGTTGGAAATTACTGTGGTACGATTGTTCACGATTTATTAACTCCACAGAAACAAGGACATCACCAATACACTGTAAATGGGACATCGTTCATACACATCATGGAATAACAACAGTTAATTACATCCAATATCAACGACTCTCTAAACAGACTGCAGGTATCGCAGTGCTAGCAGTACGTCAGTAATTCATCTCTACCTTCTCTGACGAAATAAGCCATGTAAGACTCTGGCCAACATAAGCCGCATAAGTGCCGGGCTTCAAAATATATAATGTTCTCTGTATTTTCTCAGACAAAACAAGTCATGTAAATCTCTGGCAAAATAAGCCGCATAAGTACCGGGCTTCAAAATGTATAATGTTCTATGTATCTTCTCTGACAAAACAAGTCATGTAAATCTCTGGCAAAATAAGCCGCATAAGTGCCGGGCTTCAAAATATATAATGTTCTTTGTATCTCCTCTGACAAAACAAGTCATGTAAATCTCTGGCAAAATAAGCCGCATAAGTGCCGGGCTTCAAAATATATAAAATGTACTTTTACCTTTACTGACAGCATCAGAAATAAGTCACATAAATATCAGCCATCAATCCATGGCTTTCAGAAATATATCGGGAAATCTCCAACATTTCTATAACACTAAACTATCTTCCCCGTTCACACAGTCAGAGAAAACATGGCTGACCACCTTCTCGGCCAAGCGCCCAGGAACAACTGTCACGGGATCCCGACTCTCGGTCCCTCTCAAACCATCACGCATGCGAGGCGTGAGTTAACCTCAAATGAGAAATTTCTGGAAAGATCTCGACAAATGTTCGAGAGAAATCTCAAACAGAGAATCTCAAACGAACAAATGGAAAGTCAAGGGAGATAACAACTAAATCTGACCTGACATGCAAGAATATAATTTTTTACATCCCCTAGCTTAAAAAAAACTGAATTTAACTCATTCCCCCCCAGGCTGTTTTTGGGTTTTACCCAGGCCCGAAAATGGATGCAATTTTTTCAGACAGGTGAGGTTTTAAAAACAGACAGTGGACAAATACATAAGTTCAGTAGGTAGTTGTGTTATACATTTAAATGTGTGAAATTGACTGGAGAATCTTATGAATTGCTTCATATAATTAATTAATATGAATAGGTGTGTGTTATGTCTTGTAAAGTGTAGACTTGATTAAAAAAGTGTTAAAATTTTGTTTTTTAATTGTATACTTAAACTTAAATATTTCAGCTCCCAATTAATGTATGGCAATAAAATGTTCAGAATGTCAGTACACATTTAGTTTGAAACATATCTAGAAACTTTTATCACTATCACTTCATAGATGTAATTTTTATGATTTTTTTCTCAAAACCACATATGTTTGTAAACACAACCGCTCAAAATGTGTGCAATTTTTCTCTTCAGGTTATATTTAAAAAAACTGCAGTAGACACACATTTTATTTAACTAGGTGTTAATGTTATACATTTAAATGTGTGAAATTGACTGGAGAATCTTATGAATTGATTCATATAATTAATTGATATGAATAGATGTGTGTTATGTCTTGTGAAGTGTAGACTTGATTTTAAAAATGTTTAAAAAATAAAATAAAATTGTATACTTAAATTTAAATATTTCAGCTCCCAATAAATGTATGGCAATAAAATATTAAGAATATCAGTGCACATTTAGTTTGAAACATATCTAGAAACTTTTATCACTATCACTTCATAGATGTAATTTTTTATGATTTTTTTTCTCAGAACCACATATGTTTGTAAAAACAACCGCTCAAAATGTGTGCAATTTCTCTCTTCAGGTTATATTAAAGAAACAGGCAGTAGATACACATATTATTTAACTAGGTGTTTATGTTATACATTTAAATGTGTGAAATTGACTGGAGAATCTTATGAATTGATTCATATAATTAATTGATATGAATAGGTGTGTTATGTCTTGTGAAGTGTAGACTTGATTTTAAAAATGTTTAAAAAATAAAATAAAATTGCATACTTAAACTTAAATATTTCAGCTCCCAATTAATATATGGCAATAAAATATTAAGAATATCAGTGCACATTTAGTTTGAAACATATCTAGAAACTTTTATCACTATCACTTCATAGATGTAATTTTTTTTATTTTTGTTCTCAAAACCACATTTGTTTGTAAAAACAACCGCTCAAAATGTGTGCAATTTTTCTCTTCAGGTTATATTTTAAAAACAGACAGTAGATACACATTTTATTTAACTAGGTGTTGATGTTATACATCAACATGTGGGAAATTGACTGAAGAATCTTGTGAAATGCTGTAGATAATTATTTGATGTAGGGAAAGAGTCTGTCATGTTATGTGAAGTGTAGACCTAATCAAAAATAACTGGAAAAAAGATAAATAAACTGTACTCACATATGTCAGCTCCAGTTTAATCCATAGCAGAAAAATCTCAGAATATCAGTGCACATCCATTTTGAAACACAACACATTTTACCACAATCACTTCAAAAATATATTGTTTCGCAGGGTTATTTTTGAATAGATTTGAGTCTGGTATAATCATTGATGCACTGGAACATGAAATCTTGAACCTCATCTGTAAACAAAACACTGAAACATTTCAATGGGGTTGACAGGTCAAACCCCTCAGTCACACCTGGTGTTCTCTTTGGACAAAATCGAAATGCATTTTGTGTCATCCCCTCAGCAATTTCTAACCACTCTGGGACATCTTGTGAGGATGCACCTGCCTCTAGATTTGTGGCAGTTCTCATAGCTTTACTTTTGGTCACAATGGTGTTTTTGCCTCTTTATCCTTCTCCTTTAGTGACTGAAAGTTTTGCTCTTTTTATACCAGCCCTACCTGATGCATGTTCAATCAGCTGATCGACATCGCCCTCAGAATGATCACTTTCATGAATATTCTGACACAAAGTCTTTACAATGTCTTCATTGGAATTACTAAACCTAACTTCTAAAAATCCGTGTCGCTCGAGTTATCTTCTGTCCACTGAGAAATTAGCGTCGTGCTTGCTCAGCCGAAAGCAGGTGTTTAGAAGAAGATTCTCGATCCATTTTGTATGTAAACAAAGAAATAGAAATGGATATAAAACACACAATTTTAGCTTCACAAATTTGTTTTTCGCTCACAAACGTCCATAAACATGTCCTAGATGTAATGAAATGATTTAAAAACCAGCTAGTTGCTAGGTATTTATAACTTTTCGTTCAAACTCGACATATGTCATTGGTCTGAAGATTCTCGATCCATTTTGTATGTAAACAAAAGAATAGAAATGGATATAAAACACACAATTTTAGCTTCACAAATTTGTTTTTCGCTCACAAACGTCCATAAACATGTCCTAGATGTAATGAAATGATTTAAAAACCAGCTAGTTGCTAGGTATTTATAACTTTTCGTTCAAACTCGACATATATCGCTCTGGCGTGCCACGCGTCATTGGTCCAAACGGAAGTCCTATCTGGCGCGTGGTGCGCCACTGTGGACGGAAAGAGTTAACAGTCTACCGCACCACCCGGAGAAAAAAAAAGATACCAATTTTTTTTTTTTTGAAAACAAACATCGAATAGAAATAACATGAGATCGGTAGCATACAAATATCTACACTTAAGTATACCATATAAAAAGTCATATAAAAATGAACAAACGAGGGATAGGAGTAAGTGTAACGTACAAAATTAACGAAGTATAGCCAGATAATGGGATAAGCCTACAAAGAATAGCAACTTCAAAGAGGTATGAAGTATAAATACGCCATGACATCAAAAGAGAAAAGGGAAAAGTAAAACGAGAACAAAGACCAGATGGAATACGAAAGGAAAAAGAAAAAATGAAGGAAAACAATGCCCTGAGAATAAAGAAAGGGAAATATGTCATGGTAAGCAATTACATGAAACAAAGCATAGTATAAATGAATCCCATTGTAATACAATAGCATACATGATAAACTAAATTCTCTAACAAACAACAACAATAAATAATATCCTGACCATGATAACTCAGTCAATCATGGCTATTACTGACGCACAATCAAGCGTCGAGTGAGGAAAAGTACCTCACAATCTCAGAAAAAATATTTTCTCAAAGTATCAATATTGTATAAATAGGTGCTCCCACTAGCGCACAATGAAGCGCTGGGCACAAAAAGCATTACAATGACTGAAACAATGTACTTTCTTTCAAGACTTCTTTTTTTCTTCAAAAAATACAATATGGACATGTATCGCAATGATAAGTTACATAAAGTAATGGTATCATTACAATATTTTACTTTCAACACTGTAAAACGCAGCAATATATTAACCTATAGTAAAGAAGTTATAGCACTTCATAATAAAATATTTTCTAATATAATATCCTATAGTAATGTACAATGTTGTTAACTATCTTGAACAAGTACATATCAAAGATGAGTTCCGAAGTCTCAGACCTTTCTGTACGCAATAAGGCACCAAAGACATCTAAAGTAGCGACGAATGCCGAAAGAAAAACTGGAACAGTCTTGATAAATCTGGTAACCGGTTGAGACTCTCAAAATAACAGCGCTGACTCTCATGGAACAGCATACGCTGAGAAAAAATACAAATGAACATCTCTGTTTGATAACCGTAAGATTTTATAATATATTACAGTTAAAGTTAATCTTTAGCTATCAAATGTGGCCGTGCAAACTTCTGGCCCCTGTATGGTTATAATCAAACCTTCCTCCGTTACTCTAGGAAAGGTAACAGAGAAAGTAGTACAAACTAAACCAGAATCGTGAATTCGACAGGGTCATAAAAGTATCTGAGAAAAATAGCAGCATGTAATTTATGTAAAGAAAAGTCGTGAGTATACACATGATACCCACGTCAAAAAGCAAATCTAGAGGATAGAAATGACGACTAAGAGCGTCATGATGGCTGACAATCCGAGAATTTTCGCAAGACAGAGTAAATGCAGTTGACAAATGCGTACATCCTAAAGGCTGAACTGAAGTCATAGCCTGAGCACTGGACAAAGAAAAAAGTAAGAAAGATATAATAAAGATGTAAAACCATACATTAATAAACTTGGACCTACGTCGAAGTTTAAAAGGAAAGCAGAAAGTACGACAAAAAAGTCGTAAAAGACGAAGATACTGAGCTAACCGGCCCAGCAAGAAAAGTAAAGATACTCATAAGGTATTGATATGTACTAACAATTAAGTTCGTACATGTAGCAAAGAAAACACTAGCCATTGCAGTAAAGAAGTTGCAATCATCGTGACTGGATATAGATTCAGTCGTAGTGATGAAGTTAGTATGTGTGTCAGCCAAAATCGAAGGATCTTCTTCCATAATAGTAGTTAAAGAAGAGTTAAAGTTAGAGTTGCAACGTACTGAAGTATGTCGCACTGGGCTACAAGAAGCACCAAAATTAGTATGATGAACACTCGTCTCATCAATACTGCAAGATTGCACAAAATTAGCAGAATGTATCACGTGAGAAGATTTTGGCATAGTCCCTAAAGTAGAAGCAGTAAGGTGATGTTGCTGTTCCCAAGCAGCAATTTGTACCGGCGTACAAACCTTTACACCATGTATCTGTCCGACAGTAAGGTCGGCGATAGGTGCCCTGAGCAAACATGCCTGTATATAACCAGTGAAAAATGGTGTGGCAATGTGGACTATGGCAGTCGGAAGAGTCTCAATAGTCCAACCGAATGTTACACATTTCACCATATTACCTGTAGCGCAAGATGGATGGACTAGAGACTGTCTAATTCTAACAGTTGCGCATCCAGAATCAAAGAGAATTGAGACTGGATTATTATTCACAAACCGCTTATGTAGAGTAAGAGACCCTCTTCCGTCATGCACAGCTGCGGCAGGAAGAGCTGGTAGAGGATGACCGCAACTCAAGGTAGTTATAAATGTAGGTTGGAATAGAGTTGTGCATTCCGGGCATTGAGATGCCCTCTCAAAATCAAAAGCAAAGCAAGCACTAGCATTAGTGACACTATTATTATTGTTACCTTGATTATTAACATCCTGGGGCTCTTGTTGAGCAGAGTTAGCCTGGCGGTACGATCTTTTATTATTTGATGACCTACTGTCACATCGCGATCTATCGCGGCTATTATCTCTATTGGAAACATTGTTATCTGCTCTATTGAAACTATTGTTCTGATTTGAACCCCAGTTAGCATAGTTGCGATTGTCATTTCATCTTTGATCAAAATTTCTATAAGATGGGCTTTGTTGTCTCCGAGAAAAATTATTATAAGGTTGATAACCTCTATAGTAGTTACCTCCTCCAACGTTCCTATAATTATTAGGGCCAAAATGTTGAAGACTGTTAAATTGCCTCCAGTTCCTTGAAGAAGAATCATTACGTGAATGACCCCCTTGGTTATGTCTAAAATTACGATTATATCTACTACCAAAGTGTCGATGAACACTTTGAGATCTACATCGCCAATTAGGATCATATGGTATTGCTGAAGCTACGGGTAACCCTTCTTTGACTTCAGAGTTGCTAACCGCTACATTAGGATGTGCCGTCACGTATTGGCGACAGTATTGTTCCATATCTTTTAAGTTTGGAGGCTTTCGTTCATGTAGGAAAGAAATAAAAGATTTATTAACCGACGACATGACTTTGTCGCGTAGCAAAAAGTCCATAAGGGCTTCATATGTGTGTTCAGTTTTTGAAAATTCCACCCAACGTGAAAAAGTAAGGCGGATAGTCGATATAAATTCTGAAAAATCTTTACCTGTCTCTGGCAATAGAGAAGCAAAGTGCAGGCGATAACCCACTTCATCCAGTTGGTATTTTTTTTAATAAGGCCGATCTGACCACATCATAATTATTTGTGTCTCCCAACGACATCTTACAATACGAAGCTTTAAGTAACATACCAAGTTGTTCACAACATTGCGACTTGTCTATCTTATGAGATTCGCATGCAAGTTCAAATCTACTTAGATAGAATGCAATATCGCCTGCATTTGCATTTTTCTATCTTCAGCCTCTCTTTGCTGTTGAATTTTTCTCTCTTCAGCTTCTAATTTTTGTTTTTCCATTTCCATTTGGAATTTTCTCTCTTCAGCTTCCATTTGCATTTGAATTCTTTTTTCTTCCATTTTCTGTTTCTTTTCTTCAGCCTTCTGCGCCTTGGCATATTCAGCAAGTGCAAATTCTTCTAATTTCTCTTCAGTCTTGCCAAGGGATTTCCCTTGTGTAATGAAATAATCCAAAGTAGACATTACGCTGTATTATATAAGATAAATACCTTGTGCAATAATTATTATTTTTAGAAACTCACTTTATCCCAACTCAGTGGGTGACAAGTTTTTGCCAAAGAACTTGTATAATTACATTACTTATTAATAATATAATTAATCACTTATATACTTATTGTGGCTAACAATATTGACAGTGTATAACAACAATGAATAATATCAACTAGAAAGACAAAGACAAAATATTCAAAAGGACACAAAGAAATAAACGATAAAGGGAGAGCGAGAGTCCCTAAAGAACGCTTACAGTAGGCCCTCTTTTAAGTGGGATGTATCCTACTGCAAGTTTCCACCCAACCTGCCCGCAAAAATGAGAAACATATAACATAAAATACTACGACCTAAATATAGAACACAAAGATCTCATATGGTTCTGAGGAAGGTCTAATTACCAACACAGAGGCACAGATTACAACAACAAACGGCCACTTATCTTTAACTGTTGAAAAATATCCTGGCCTCCAGAACAGCAGCAATGAAGTTCATAGAAAACACAGTTCAGCGACAAGAGGATCCAACGCTGAAGGGATACAGCAACTATATGACTCACGGTACAGGCATTTCCATTACTTAGATTATCGACATGTAGAACTTGCTCGCAGAGAATCTGAAAAGGCACCACTGCACTCGATTTGAACAAACTGTGCACAAAACTCTGTACTAACAACACTGTAAATTTTGTTGGATTTCTGCACAGGAAACAAGGACTGGATTCCACTGTTGTAAGTCAGAGAGGCTTTCGGGCAACGCCGGGTACTTTCAGCTAATAAAAGCCACTACAGTTGAACTTGAAAATATCGCTGTTAATAGCCCCATCGAGCTGGCCACCACTGTAACAATCGTGTATGAGATGTATTGAGGCCACCACTGTAGAAGGTGTATAGGTGTCTCTATATTGTGCGATGTTAGAGGCAAATCAGCAGGTCGGGCTTACAGATGGCCGACATGGTGTGTGGGTGTATAGACAAGTCAATGGGCGAATGCGTGTATTAAGACAGCAATGATCACACACCCAAAACACATGTAATATTCAGGAAATTGTTGGAAATGACTGTGGTACGATTGTTCACGATTTATTAACTCCACAGAAACAAGGACATCACCAATACACTGTCAATGGGACATCGTTCACACACATCATGGAATAACAACAGTTCATTACATCCAATATCAACGAATCTCTGAACAGACTGCAGGTATCGCAGTGCTAGCAGTACGTCAGTAATTCCTCTCTACCTTCTCTGACGAAATAAGCCATGTAAGACTCTGGCCAAAATAAGCCGCATAAGTGCCGGGCTTCAAAATATATAATGTTCACTGTATCTTCTCTGACAAAACAAGTCATGTTAATCTCTGGCAAAATAAGCCGCATAAGTGCCGGGATCAAAATATATAATGTTCTCTGTATCTCCTCTGACAAAATACGTCATTTAAATCTCTGGCAAAATAAGCCGCATAAGTGCCGGGCTTCAAAATATATAATGTTCTCTGTATCTTCTCTGACAAAACAAGTCATGTAAATCTCTGGCAAAATAAGCCTCATAAGTGCCGGGCTTCAAAATATATAAAATGTACTTTTACCTTTACTGACAGCATCAGAAATAAGTCACATAAATATCAGCGATCAATCCTTGGCATTCAGAAATCCAACATTTCTATAACACAAAACTATCTTCCCCGTTCACACTGTCAGAGAAAACATGGCTGACCACCTTCTCGGCCAAGCGCCCAGGAACGACTGTCACGGAATTCCGACTCTCGGTCCCGCTCAAACCATCACGCATGAGAGGCGTGAGTTAAACTCAAACGAGAACTTTCTAGAAAGATCTCGACAAATGTTCGAGAGAAATCTCAAACAGAGAATCTCAAACGAACAAATGGAAAGTCAAGGGAGATAACAACTAAATCTGACCTGACATGCAAGAATATAAATGTTTACATCCCCTAGCTTAAAAAACTGACTTTAACACTTGGTCCCTGCGAAGCATAGTCACCACTTTCAAGAATCATGCACTAAAGCACATGTTCCTGCAGCATTAGTTTATTTAGCAGCAAGTTTTACATAATGAGGTTGCAAACCTAATGTACAACTTCATATTTGAGCCTCTTACAACATTTTTGAGGGGGCAGTAGTGGTGTTCTGTCGTTATCTAATCGAGACGCCTGAGAACACACGTATCCTGTTAAAATGAAAAATATGTACAATATAAAGAAGTGACCAATTACAAAAATAAAAAAAACAAAATTATCCAGCTTCGTAGTTTTTACTCATCTTAAGTAGAAATAATAATCATTTTTTCGTAAGTGGGTGCTTGCGTAAAGTAAAAATGTTTGAAGTGGTATGACAAGATCATTAATGTAGATGACGGCTCGTTGGTAGGCACTGCGGAACTGCAGCACCAAGTGCTTCTTAAATTTTGTGAAGAACAATGCAACACAATGAATAAATTTTATTAACTGGTCCCACATATAGTAGACTCATCCTCTATTTCCAATAATCATTTCAATAATAAAAGAATAAAAACACGAAATCGTTTTCAACTTTGAAGTTTAACTGTTGCTGGAACTGTGCGCAAGACAGATCCACGTTTTGCTCTCAGTATTTGAGTCAATGCCTAGTCGGTGGGTCGCCAAATTGGCAATGCCAATACGCATTTCTTATTCGTGAAAAAACGAGTACAAATAACTAAATAGCGAGCAGACGATTTGATGATCGTTGATCGTAGAAGAGGTAAGGGAGATTACTGAGGCATATCACAAGATTGAAAGAGAAAAACTTCAGACTGAATGACAACTTTTCTAAAGTAGACATATTCTACACAGTTCATTCATTCACTCATAACCCTCCACTCCCAAAGGAGCATAAGCCTTCAACAAACACTTGCCAAGTCCTCCTGTCACGTGCCATCATCTCAATTTCTTTCCACGTTCTACTCATCATTTTCATCTCTGTTTCCAGCTCTCTTTTCCATGTGCTTTTTGGTCTACCTCTGTTTCTCTTGCCCTGGGGGTTCCAGAATAAGGACTGTCTTGTAATGCTATCGACAGGTCTCCTCAGTGTGTGTCCAATCCATCGCCATCGTCTTCTTCTCATCTCTTGTTCCACTGGCACTTGTCTAGTTCTTGTCATCAGTTCCACGTTGGTAACCTTGTCATACCATTTTAATCCCTCTATTCTACGCAAGCATCCATTAAAGAAAGTCTGAAAAATCTACACAATTTGTGCAAATTAATTAACTTGCTGAAATTTATCTCAGAAAATATTCTAGCCGAAGTTCTTGGTGAACTTTGAAAACTTATAACAATTATTATGACCATTCCGATGACTACTTCAGAGCCTGAATGCCGCCATTCTACACTAAACAGAATACAAACATTTTTAAGGATCACTATGAACCAGGAAATGCTAAATGCTCCAGCAATGCTGTCAATGAAGAAAATCTTGGTCAACAGTGTTGTCAGAACCAAAACTATTGCTACTGTGGATTTAATACATGACAAACCTATACCCTTTGGCTCTATGTCTAAGGATATGACCACAGCACACAATAGCTGACATAGATTAACTATAACACCTGCAGCAGATACGTTCCCTTTAATAATGATGCACACACACACACAGAAGCCACATACGGCTAGTAATATATAAGAAATGCAATATACAGAAATGCCAATTTCAACCCCTCAGTCTAGCATTATCACAATAAACTCGCAGGTATATTCTACCAAATCACCATCGCTCTGACTTTCGCTCACTGGCTAAGTCCTGCACTACGATAAAGCCATACTACAATACAACTGACTTATCAACGATGGTCTAAGAAAAAAACCACTAGAAAAATCACACCACCATTCTAGAATTATGCAAACTAATCCTGACCACATGAATAAATGACAATCTCTGTAAATGAACAACAATGGCATCCAAATCCCAGCAGAATGCTGACAGGGAACGTAACAGACGACCTCTCCGGTCGATGGTCAGTAACTCAACTAACTTATCGCGCCAAAATTAGCGTTCATTTCCCCTTCCGGTCAGCTGACCAAACGGGTTTTAAATTCATATCAGGGTTGTCAGTTTCAGCGTGACCAATTTAATATTTCGCAGAATATATATGCTGTAACATCCCCCCCCCCCCCCCCCTAAGAAAGAAAACGAAGTTTTCTTCCACAGGTGGAGTAACGCCCAACCCCCTTCAGAGTATGGACGAACAACATGCCGAGACGGCACCTCCTCATCTAGTTCGAGAATGCCAAAGTCGTCCACCACCGTTGTCGTTCATGCCTTCTCAACCTATGTACTACATTCAATGTGAGAATAAACCAAGCATCCCAAGTACTGGTAGTCGTGAAAAATAACAACGACTGTCCAAACCTGGTCTATCAAATACAATACACTCATAGCTATACTCATATTAAGCATCAACACAGTAACCAATATCATAGCATATCCAATCATACATAACATGGTTTAACTGTACATTCACTACAATTCTATAACAACTTGCCTTTATGGCATCATGACACATCAATACAAAGCAAGGCATAGCAAAGTACATGACCTTTAAAGATTACAAGACCATCATATTCCATAGGTCTCTGATAAATGCACGCCAGGCCTGCCTACAGTGCACCTGCCTACAGTGTACCTGCCTACAGTATGCCTGCCTACAGTGTGCCTGCCTTCAGTATGCCTGCCTACAGTATGCCTGCCCACAGCGCACCTGCCTACAATGTGCCTGCCTACAGCGCACCTTCCTACAGCATGCCTGGCGT
Organism: Oreohelix idahoensis; assembly: GCA_024509875.1. Classification (NCBI taxonomy): domain Eukaryota; kingdom Metazoa; phylum Mollusca; class Gastropoda; order Stylommatophora; family Oreohelicidae; genus Oreohelix; species Oreohelix idahoensis. The sequence continues at coordinate 37,298 of JAMPIV010019145.1, forward strand.
GCATTTATCAGAGACCTATGTAATATGATGGTCTTGTAATCTTTGACTCCTCCTGTTTCTTTCTTAAAAAAGGGGGGGGGGTGTCACAGCATATATATTCAGCAAAATATTAAGTTGGTCACGTCAGAGGCGTTGACTTTCACCCCTGGTTGGGCACATTAGTGAAGTATGATGATGACAGCACAGTCTATCACTCGGTCCCTGATCACACCAATATTGACAAAATCTCCCTCCTGATGACACCACAGTCTATCACTCGGGCCAAACTATACGAAAGAAAATGGCCAAACTATACAAAAGAAAATAGCCAAACTAGTCTCCTTTACATCTTATATATGCTGTGACAAGTGTAATAAACTTTAATGAAATAGTTATTGATCTATTTTAAACAAATAAAATCCAGAAAATAGACTTCCCGAGTCTGTTAATGGTAAATGTCCAATTACTGTTTTATAGTATGTTTAATTTGCTTATTATTATTACTATCTAAGTTAACATAACTTTTAACCAAGATAATTTGATGTAACTCTAAGAAGCAGCACCTCCATACATCAGAGCCACAAGCTGCCAGTACAAGAGATGAGAACAAGACGCTGGAGGTGTATAGGACACACATGGAGGAAACCAATATTTATTTGCAAGAGATTCCCGTTGCTCCACTTAATCAGATTATCTGTCTCTATTTGTAAAGGAAAGTTCGAGTGTGTTTGATGCGTGATGCCATATGATGATGGATGGCATCCGCATGTCTGGTTTTGTGTAAGGTGTAGATGTGTTCAGTCAAAACAATGTTCATGCAACAATAACAGGGCAATCCACATAGGACGTCAGTAAACTCACGACGTATAAAGTCAATGAGTCTTGAAACAGCCGTTGACGTTTTTCTTCATTATTTATTGTGGACGCCACAGTGACAAAATGGTTACGCAAATGTGTAGGCACATCAAACAGTCATTATCACAGCAACATTCAATACAGCAATAAACGGTAGACAGCATTACAATGATGAGTCAGATGCATGTTATATTTCATAGTGCTGTAAATGTAGTCAGGTGGAAAACTCCATCCTTTTCTATAACAGCCAGAAGATAACCAGATGTATGAGATCAGTTCACTCTCCTTAGTTTGACTTCAGCAAGACAGACACGTCTGCCGAAGTATGAATAATGTCCTCAAAAATATCCTCTAGATAATAAAGGTTTTCCAAACCTAGTTCATTTAACAAAGTAGCAAGTAATGGTCCTTGGTACCTGCATCAACCGATGCAGTACAATGCAGCGACATGTGAGCTGGGAAAAAACATCTCGTGACGACGACTTTCGCAGACAGGCTATGAATCGAAATCGCTCACGACCCAAAATCAATAGAGTTAATGAAAATGTTAATTTACCTTGCTTTCAAGAAATACACAGAAATATCACGCCTCCCGACATGTGGGAAACACTAGAGGTATTATCTCGAATAAACGAAATATCCATAAGAGGACTACACATCCCTGACAGAACAAAAATAGCGGAGATCCCCTCTTCAACGAGGCATCTCTTTCGCCATTCCAAATCGCTCACTCCCACTAGTGGTGGGCGGAAACCGATCGACAAAGAAGCAGGACAAGTCATGCGCAGTCCAGCGCAAAATGACCACAGCTCAAACTTAACTGCATTCGATACCAACGCGAGAAGACAAATGCTTACCGAGAAAAGTGACTATAAATTACAAGCAGTTGTTGCCCTTGCGTTATAAAACAGATATTGAAATAAAACGATGTTGCGAGAATTTATCACGCAACATATCACCACCTCCTCCCGATAAAAAAAAATGTGGAACATATTTTTTTTTCCAATATCAAAGAGCAAGCGATAAGCGGCTCAAAAAATATTCACATCGGGGAGGTGTCACCAACACACATCACGTTAGCATGTAAACACAATATACGTATGCAAGTTACTATAATCATCATTAAACAGCATACTCTAATATTGTCTTTAAAAATGGATGTACAAATCTGATAGGAAAATTTAAATAGTACATTCTTTGACATGTAATGACATAAGTACATAGTAAAGTTAAACTACATGACGATCCAGGACATATGCTCTGGTATTCCGAGGGTAAGTACACAATCTAGAACTCGTAAGGTAAGTCCTCAGCTCAACAATGACATTCTGAGAAAGTACAAGCATTATAATGCTAATTAATAACTAATATGCTTCATAAGGTACAATACATTATTAATAATTGTGGCTGTTTAGTAAACTAACGGCCCTTATATTAACTACTCAGTCCTCCTCTATCATTTTAAAAAAAACGAACAGAAGAAGATGACAACAAAGCACGATAGTGTGTACATATAAAGTAAGTACAGATGTGCTAATCTATTGTGAAATATAGGTGTGTTATGACTCTGTAATATATAGAAATATAGGACAGAAGTATTAGTTGGAGTCATGTGGGCATCTAGACAAAATGTCAGCCATCACATTATCCGCACCACGGATAGCTCGTACCGTGAAGTGAAAAGGTTGAAGAGCTATAGCATATCGAGTGGATCTCGAACTCTTCAAATTCTTAGTCTGAATAGCTGTAAGAGCTTTCTGATCAGTCTCTAGAATGAAATGTGCGCCCAGGAGGAATCTTTGTAGCTTTAGAATTGACCAAACCATCGCTAACAACTCACGGTCTAAAACCGAGTAGTTCCTCTCTGCCGCATTTAGTTTTCTAGAAATGTACATAACAGGATGCAGAGTATTTGCATATTCTTGCATCAGTGCTGCTCCAATCCCAGTGGATGAAGCATCACTCCGAAGAACAAAAGTCCTATCAAGAGTAGGTAATCTTAAGATGGGAGGAGAAGAAAATATATTCTTGATTTGGTCTAGTGAAGATTGGCATTCTTCAGACCAACGGACCAGATTAGGCGAACCTTTCTTCAACAATGTTGATAGAGGTGCCATGATCGAAGATAAATTTGGAATAAATCTACCCTAAAATTGAATTAAACCTAAGAGACTCCTAACTTGTTTCTTCGTTTTAGGACCAGAGATGTTCAGTATTTTGGAAGTATTGTGGTCTTCTGTCTTCAAGAGACCATGACCAACACGATGACCCAGGAAAGAGATTTCACCAAAACCAACAAAAGCTTTAGAAGGTTTTGCTGTCAAATTATTCTCACGTAGAGTGGACAGTAAGTCATATAACCCTAAATAGTGTTCTTCCCAGGTATCACTGAAGAGACAGATGTCATCTAAGTATGCGATGACATCCGAACGATGTGACAGAATTCGACGCATCATGCGAACGAAAGTGGCAGGGGCGTTCATGAGACCAAAAGGCATAACATTCCATTGAAATAGACCCCTAGGTGTAGAAAAAGCAGTAAGAGGTTTGGCATGCTCTGCTAAAGGCACTTGCCAATAACCTTTAGACAAGTCAAGTTTAGTGCAGAATCTAGAATTAGAAAGTCTAATCAGTAGATCTTCTAACAAAGGCATCGGTTCAGCGTCGAACTTTGTGACCTGATTCAATTTGCGATAATCAACGCAAATTCGTATGTTCTTAGCCGTCTTCCGGACAATAACCATGGAAGAAGAATATGGTGAAGTCGATGGTTCAATTATATTTAATTGAATCATTTCATCCAATTCCTTTTCCACTTGCGACTGAAAGTGTATAGGAATAGTATACGGCCTAACCCTAATTGGATTATTGTCGGTAAGAATTATGTCATGTTCTATGACATCTGTGTGTCCAGGAATGTCAGTGAGAACATCCTGAAATGTTTGTAACATCGACGAGACTTGTCGATGATCGTCACCAGAAAGATTAGGAGAAACAGAAACGTTTTTCCAAGATTCCGTGGAATGTAATGGAACCACTGGAAGGGGAAGGTTGACATCAGAGAAGGTAGCTTCCTCATCCTGAATGACAGACAGGGATGAATAATGACCGTGAGGTGCAGGAGCATCATCCGTTGCCTGGAAAATAGGCAGCAAATAGTCCGGACGTTCGTGAAATTCCGAAAGCATGTTTATGTGGAAAGTTTTATGCTTTCCATCAATATCGACCACATAGTCAACATCGGAAATCCGAGAGACTATTGCATACGGACCTTTTCATGCAATAAGAAGTCTATTTTCCCTACTGGGGAGTAGGGACGAATGCTTTGTCGAGCCTGGAAAAAGTTGTAGTCAGTAGACATCTGTTCTTGTTAGCAAACTGCCTTGCCTTTCTCTTTAGCAATTTCTGATGAAGCAGTTGCTAGCTTACATGCCTCAATGATCTTTTGTCTAAGAGCAATGACATACTCATATGAGGATTGAGTTTCATCGCTAATATCATCGGCAGTGATGAGATCGTGTAATAAAGACATCGGGCCGCGTGGACGCGCGCCAAAGACAAGTTCGAAGGGAGAAAATCCTGTGTGTTCATTAGGGACTTCTCTATAGGCAAAGAGAGCCGCGGGTAAAACCCTGTCCCAATCTTGAGGATGATCTTCAGTTATCTTACCAAGCAAAGTCTTGAGCGTTTATATTCAGGACGCTCAAACTAAAAACCCATTAGACATAGGATGGTAGATACTACTGAGAGATCGTTCAATATGTAAGGTAGACATTACCTGTGACATAGTGTCAGATATGAGTTGAGTGCCATGGTCTGACAATATTTCTCTGGGGAACCCCAAGCGAGAAAATATCAACCAAAGAGCATCTGCGACATCTGTAGTAGATATGCTCTTAAGAGGAATAGCCTCTGGCCAACGTGTGCACATATCGACACATGTAAGGATAAACTGATGTCCTCTGGCCGACTTGACCTTAAAAGGGCCAATAAGATCTATGGCCATTTTCTGAAACGGCCGAATAGGAATGTCAGCAGCCTGGATAGGCGCAGCATGTCGTGGTCCTCTAGATTTGACCTCCTGACATACCTTGCATGATCGGCAGTAAATACGAATGTCCTTATTGACAAAAGGCCAAAAGAAAGCCGCAAGGACTCTCGACTTCGTACGGGCAAAACCCATATGTCCAGCACATTGCGAGTCATGAGCATGTTGTCATATTTGGACTCTCATGCTCTTGGGAACAAGAATTTGCGAATGTGCCGACGTAGTCGAATCTTGTACCATACGTACAAGGACGCCGTTTCTCATTGCAATCCAAGATTTTCTATTTGTATCCTGATTCGGATCACCTTTCTTCGCAAGAACGAAGAATTTTTTTAAAGAAGGATCTTCTTCTTGCAATTTTATGAAAGAGTCACGAGTGATTACTAAGTGACTATCTTGGCTATCAACTTCATTATCACTATTCAGTGAAGTTTCGGGTGTTTGTAGAGCTTGTGCTCTTGTAACTACTGCATTTGTAGCTTGCATGTTATTATCTTCCCAAGCAGCAATCTGCTGTGGGGTACACTCCCTAACTCCGTGAATACGACCAATAATAAGGTCCGCAATAGGATTAGGTAAGAGACAAGCATGCACATCTCCAGTAAAGAAAGGAGTGGCAATGCGAATTACAGCGGTAGGATATTTTTCTAGAGTGCCGCCAAATGTGACACATTTAATAACCCTTCCTGTAGCACAAGATGGATCTACAAGCGATTGTCTAACACCAATAGTGGTGCATCCGGAATCGAAAAGTAGTGAGACCGGGTATCATTAACAAGACCCTTATGTAGAATTAAAGAACCCCTCCCGTCATGCGCAACAGCAGCAGGAAGAGCGGGAAGTGGGTGACCACAACTCAAAGTAGTTATGGTACCCGGTTCGAATAAAGTACTGCATTGGGGGCATTTGTTTGCTCTCTCAAAGTCAAAAGCAGAACTAGTGACAGCGTCAAAGTTTTTACTATCAACAACATGATTACAGGCTCCCTCAGTTTCCTGTTGTACAGCATTAGCCTGCTGATATCTCTTTTTTTTGTGTTGAGATCTACCCCGACTATTATTACCTCTGAAGTTATCAGAGTTATTATTATCTCTGCAGTTATTATTGTCTCTATTGTAATTGTTATTTACTGGTTCGGAATTCCAGTTTCCACGATTACTATCATGTTCACATTGATGCGAACATCTATTTGTTTGGTTCTGAGGTCTTCGGCAGGAATAACCTCTATTACCATATCCTCTTTTGAAATGCCTATAATTATTAGGGTGATTTTAGTTAACGAGTTACTATCAGGTTGTCTCCAATTCTTCGAAGAAGAATCACCATGAAATTGGTTTCCATGATTTTGACAGAAATTACCGCTGCCCTTTCTATCAAAATTTTGTTGGGATCTACGAGCAAAGTTTTGACCATACGGAGCTGCCGAAGCAACTGGTAAACCTTCTTTCACCTTAGAGTTACCCATGGTTATGTGTGGGTGCGCAGTTACGTATTGGCAACAGAAATCATCCATTTCTTTTATTGTTTTAGGTTTACGTTCATGAAGGAAAGCAAGGAAAGACTCATTGACAGACGACATGACTTTGTCTCTAAGTATTAAGTCCATAAGTCCTTCATAAGTTTTTTCCGTCTTAGATAGTTCAACCCATCGTGAGAAAGTAATGCGTATTCTTGCAATAAACTCGGAGAATTCAACTCCATTTTCAGGTAACATGTTTTTAAATTGTAGACGATAGCCGTCTTCGTTAAGCTGGTATTTCTTTAACAAAGCGGCCCTGACAACCTCATAATTGTTCTTGTCAGGTTCATCCACCATATTTAATATACTTAGAGCTTTACCTGTCAGTATCCCTGATAACTGATAAACATATTTTGCTTTGTCTATGTTATGAGCTGTACATGCTTGTTCAAATCTGTCCAGATAGAACATTATGTCATCGCTGGAAGGACTAAATGTTGGTAACTTAATCTTAAAAGTATCATTATTAGCCTTACCAGAAGATGAACCCTTGTTTGAATCATTACCATTACTCATGCTCGTCAATTTCAATTTTTTCAACTCTAAAGCTAAGACCTTTTCTTCATGTTCCATTTTTGCTTTCTCTTTCCTCTCATCAGACTCTCTCTGTAATCTTCTTTCCTCAGCCTGAGCCTCTTTTTGAAGTCTTTCATTTTCAGCTTCTTTTTCAAGTCTTTTATTTTCAGCTTCTTTTTCAAGTCTTTTATTCTCAGCTTCTTTTTCAAGTCTTTTATTCTCAGCCTCTAGCTGTAGCTGGAGTTTTCTCTCCTCAGCTTCTGATTCCCTTTTTTGTTTTTCCATTTCCATTTGGAATCTTTTTTCATCCACCTGCATCTGCAGTTTCTTTTGTTCAGCTTCCATTGCTTTATCATTTCGAGCAGTTGCAAATTCTTCTAACTTATCACCAGTCTTCCCAAGCAATTTACCCTGCTCAATAAAGTGCTCAAATGTAGACATGTTGTCTAACATATGAGTCCAAAACCTGAAATAATTAACTAATTTATTTCAAACCTAAGTGTAACAAGTCTTAATTAAGCACTTGTATATTCACATCACCTTATATTATCCCAGTCTCTGTGGGAAACAAGTCTCCAATCAAAGAACTTGTATATGAAATATCAACAATCAATTCTTGATCATAAGTGCACTTCTCATTCAATAGTGCACGACACTATTCATCATTCATTTATCATCAGTATAGTAGTAAAAGTGCATTAGCATAGCCCATTAACTAATTACTATAACTGTAAACAATGACTATGTAAACACATGCAGAATGTAAACATTGAAAATGTAAACAATGTTACGGCAGATTTATTGGCATGGTCTGCTAGAGGTTAACAGCATCTGATTTTAGGGGTTACAACGTGTAATGTAATGTAAAAGTATTATTGGTCTAGTGAACGCTGTGACGTTTCAGCGTTAGTTGTCACGCACGGTGACCAAGAGACGAGGCCCTTTTCTAGACGACCGTCAAACCGATAAGACGAGTCCTTGGCTATGTTTTTATTGCCGGGCTTATATTTGCCGCACAATTATAGTACATTAAATAATGGACATGGGTCAGTCCAATGTGATAACGAAGAAAGATGAAGGTACAGGTTAGTAATTGACTAAACCTTGTCAACGTGAATATATAGTCCGCCTTAGTTATTCTAATGCCAGACGCATAATCTCACTGTCGGTGTATTGGATTTTCCAACCACGCGTGCATACAGTTATGCGGTTCTGACTACTATGTTTTCAAGCTAGGAGACAAAGGACTGATTTGTAAAGGAATAATATTTGAAGTATGAACTGCAACTTATTATTTATAATTCTTCATGATGACCATGTGTAAACTGTTCTTGTATGGAATCGATATAATAAATGTTTGTGGACTCGAGAAAGGACTTATCAAATCTATAACGTCAGAATTTGACTGTATGATGAAGTTGTCAATATTATATCCCACCTTCGCGTACTTCACCATCAAGAGCACGATCTCATAATTTACTGAAAAAAGTCAATGGCTAATTATATGTAAACGTAAAAAGAAGAGCCAGTATCACCCAGCCCCATTAACAGTGTTAACGGCACCAGTGAGAAGGCCACGGTAACAGTGGTGGGCCATCGCGGGGACGAAAAAAAAAAAAAGATTTTCTTGTTTACATGTGTTTGCCAAACTGTTTACCATTACATGTAAACAAGTCACATGATCTGCATAACACTACGTTGAACACATGACTACGCAATGCAACTCTGACGTCACTATATCGTGCGTAGATGCCGCGCTTCGAAAGGAACAACCGTCAACTCATTCCAGTTTTGATTAACATTTGCTTAATCAAGAAGACCAGAAAACAGACTACCGTACTCAGCCACTCATGAGCAAACAGTACTACGTACTAGCCTAGTCCGTTGACGAATTTGCCATCGCCGGAGCCTTCAAAAGATAAGTTTAGACCTAGGACGATTGTCATTCATTAACACACTAACGAGTCCATACCATTTTGCAGGCATGTCCTCTCTATTAATTGTTTATCGCCTCGATGTTCTATCTGTTTCTTTTTGTCCGCTTTTTTGATGTTGTCCGTTATTTGCGGGTGGGGGTATGGATGGGCGGCGGATCATAATGAATAAAATGGCTCTCAGGATGCCGATATTCATTTTTGAATGTTCCTAAGGCTGTGAAATTAATAGCACCTCGCGAAGAAAGCGTCGAATTATCGTTATCGGTGATCGTTCGGGTTCGGTCTTGCATTAATTCACTTTGCATGTTAGGTGTATAGTCATGTTTTAAATGTTGTTTTCATGTGTGTATTTGGTTCTTGGATTTTATTCATTTGCAGTCCTATGTTCGTAAGCTATCTTGTTATTCTGATCTAGCTATCTTTTATTTTAATTAAATGTATTGTATTAACGTCAATGAGTCCTGTGACGTCATCTTTCATATAGCAAAAATATGTTCGTTTCCTCAGTTGACCTTCACCCTTCTACATTTCCGGTTAGTACACTTGGTTTTATAATCGCTTCTGTTTTTGTGAAAATGTCACTTTTGTATTGTGCTCCTGTTCTGTAATCCTTGGTTAACCCATTTGTATTGTTTGTATTCATTACATATTATATTAATTTAATATTAATGCTATAATTTCTTCATTAATTATAGTGTAGATGAATATGATGAAATTTTTAATAAGCTTTGATGAGGAATTAGGGACTTTGCACATATTTGCAGTAGTGAAATGGTCCTAGAAATGGGCAATGCACTTTATGCCTCATGATTAAGGCATAATTATAATGATTAATTATTAACACTTTATAACATATTAATACATATCTAATATAACTTAGTACACTTTCTCAGTACTTTATTGTGAACTTAGTAGGACAATTAAGACTAATTATTTGGTTTTAATACACATGATTATTATTATTAAGCTCTTGAGATGATTTCAGTAGCTTATATAAGTATTCTTATCTGGGAAATACTATTTTTATGATAGATATTCAGTGAGCATTATTATATAGATATTTCTACAAAATATTATAGTTTGTGGAACTTATACATAACAATACAGTAATATTATTATCGACATAGATTACATTGTCGATTACAAGACATAAGTAATTAAATACTTAAATAATTAAACTCCAAGAATGCTTACCTTGGTCCATTTCATTAAAATTGGAAATGATTGTAATAAAAAGGGAGAGGCACTCCTTGAATTTGCTGAACAACAACTGTCAAGATATAAGGCAGAGATCTGGAAGAACTTGAAAGAAAGGAGGCTGAAAAGAAAAGCTGAATTAGACAAGAAGAAGAAAGAAAGAAAGGTGGCAAGAGAGATGAAATCCTACGGATTGAAGAAGAGAATAAATTGAAACGACAAGAAAATCTTTACTGCAGCAAGAAATGGAACTGCGAAACGGCTTAAATTGGAAACAGCAAAACTTAATTCGCAGAGTGCTGCATCAAGCCAAAATGATAATGCTCAATCTGGATCTTCAACACCCGACTTAAGGGCAAATTATTACTTTAAAACTACCACCATTCAAGTTACACATGGATGACTTTCATCGTGGCTGGCGCGCTTTGAGGATATATGTAAGTCAATAACCTTGACAAAACTGCAATGGGCACTTAAACTTAAGGAATTTCTGTGATGGCGAAACCTGCAAGTGCAGCACAAAATATAGATCCAACATTATCCACAGACTATGAGGCCATTAAGACGTTGTTATTTACGCCGTTTCCACTTGAACGAAGAGTCATGTAGATTACGTTTTAAAAGTTTAGGGGGTTTGCCTGGATAAACAATAAAGATTTACAGGTTTTATTGCTAACATTACGCAGGGGGGGGATACTTTTAACAGATGGGCTGAAACTGACAGGTGTCAACAAATCTTACGACAAGTTAGTCGATTTGTTATTGAGGGATAAAGTATTATCTTCTGTCAGCCCACCATTCTTTGCTTATCTGCAAGAAAGAAAACCAGAATCTATTGATGAGTTAGAAAAAAATTTCTTTAAATTACTGCACGCTCATCGAATGCTAATATTTTGGCTCGTTGACAAGAGAACCACTTCCTGTAGCCTCCAATATGGCATATCATAATCATAACAAACCTAGAACACACAGTGTGGACAGAGGTAGGTTCAAAGGAAACTATGACATTAATTTTCATAAGGGACAGAATAACTTTAACAATAACTTTAATAGAGGAAGACAACAAACCAGAAATTATTCACCTCAGTCAAGATACAACAGTAATCCACGTAACTCAAGTTATAATCGTTCATATAATTATAATAATGGTAACAAGTGGAACAATAGCGATAATTATAACTCGAGACATCGAGATAACAGTTACAATAGAGGACAACGGGATAATTCATCTAATTATTCTCGTCATCGTTCTCATTCTCTTAGATCGACAAATTATAACCATAATACAGGGGCAGCCGTTACTACTGCTACAACCCCTGGTGTTGAGAGTTCACCTAATGATATCAAAAAACAGTCTTCATCTACTTGTTGTGCAATGAAATATAACGTCGCAAATAGTTGCCCAACATGTAATCTGATATTTCAGAAAGCAAAAAGAGACAGTTCTGAACTGCGGACACATTCTACCAGAAGTCAGTCTAGCAGTCAATGATGGAACAGGCTCGCTGATCTTCAACAGAGGAAAAGTTAATGGATCCATCGTCTCAGTCTTAAGAGATTCGGGATCGACCACGATCGGAATCCGTCAGACACTTGTTCATCCGAATTGTGCAACTGGAGAACATGTCAGGTGTATGACCTTTGGTGGAACCATAGAATGTTATCCAACTGCTATTATCTATCTTGAAACGCCCTTTTTCACCGGCAACGTTAAAGCATTCATGTTAAGAAACCCACTTGCCGACCGTATGGTGGGATGCATACACGGGAGTAAAGATTGCACACCAGAAGAGATTATTGAATGGAAAAAAAATAATCTATGCATCGGAAATGCAGCAATAACCAGAGCACATACAAAAAAATTAGAGACTATGGACACTGAAAACAAGGAAACAGACGATCATGAAAGTATCGAGATTCATTCTGCTATTGACCGAGTATCCTTTGCTGCAAAACAGGGGAAGACAGGTCACTAACAAAATTTTTTTCACTGGTCAACAAAGTTGACAATCTTGCTATGAACAAAAATAATAGTCATTGGTTTAGCATTAAAAATGACATTTTATTAAGATGTTTTTATGGATAAAACTCAGATAAGACAACAAGTCATGGTACCTTTTGCTTTTAGACGGTACATACTTTCAACACGCACATGATTCTAAGTGTGCAGGTCACATGGGTTATACTCGTACACGTTCGCGAGTATTATCGTCTTTTTTTTTGGCCGGGAGTATCACGAGATATTTCACAGTACGTACGCTCCTGTACGATATGCCAAGAAGTGAAAGCACGGGGAGCCTTTCACACGGCGCCTATTCAGGCTTGTGACATATCTGTGAGACCTTTGGACAAAATGGCCATTGATATCATTGGCCCACTTTTACCATCAGCCAGAGGACATAGATTTATTCTCACTTGCATCGATTTATGCACACGATGGCCAGAAGCCATCCCATTAAAAACAACCACCACCACAGATGTAGCTGATGCACTACACCTTATCTTTTCTAGAGTAGGTTTTCCTAGAAAAAACTTTTGTCAGATCATGGTTCTCAATTTATATCTGAGACTATGACAGAGGTAATGAAGACTTGGCAAATAGATAGAAATCTCAGCAGCATTTATCACCCAATGAGTAATGGTGCTGTAGAAAGACTTAACCGCACACTCAAACAAATGTTACATAAAGTTACAGTTAACCATCCACACGACTGGGACAGAGTTCTACCAGCTGTGTTATTCGCTTATCGAGAGGTGCCACATGAACAAACTGGCTTCTCTCCATTTCAACTAGTCTTTGGCGCTCCACCAAGAGGTCCTATGGGACTAATAAAAAGACTTATTGATTGACTCCGAGATGACTCAGGATACCCAGTCATCCTATGAGTATGTAATTAATCTCCGGAATAACATTATTGATGCCTGTAAAATGGCAACAGCTTCATCTGAGGCTGCGAAAGAGAAAGCTAGAACTTTCCAAAACAGTAATAGACGATTACGTCAATTATTTCCAGGAGATCAAGCTTATGTGTTATTGCCACATAACAATAATAAACTACTAATCTCGTGGAAACGGTCCTTACCAGGTTATCAATAAGATTTCTGATGTTGATTATGTCCTGGACATTAAGGGACATCACAAAATATTTCACATAAATATGCTCAAGCAATTTCATACTCGACCTGAACATCTACAAGCTATTTTTCATGAACTAGATGACACTTTCGTACCTAGATGTCACTATTCTAATTTGTCTGTTATCCAGGAAGAAGAATCATCATCTTTTCTGAGGTACAGTTAGCATTACCTGTACCTGTAGCACAGCCTAGTGAATCTTGGCAGGATGTAACCATCTCCTCGTCAGTTACACCGCAACAGCATCAAACAGATAGCTGAAACTTCTACAATTCCTATCAAGATGTGTTAACCGACATTCCAGGTCGCACCATCAGTCATTAATCATGACATCACTCTTAATGATTGATACTCCAATTCGGGTACATCCATATTCTGTTCCTCTACACTTTTCTTACTAAAACTACTAAGGAACTTGAACAGATGTTATATCTTTAGGAATTATCGAAACTAGTAATTCCCCATTTTCTTCTCCATTAGTTATTGTCCGAAAGAAGGACAATAACAATAGACTATGCGTCGACTATAGAAAATTAAATGCACAAACGATAGTTGATAGCGAACCACATCCACTTCTCGATGACTTACTGCCCGTCTATCGACAAGCAACTATATTCACTAAGATAGACTTAACTAAAGGTTATTGGCAGATACCACTAACCGAAAAAGCTAAATACTACACAGCGTTTTTTCAACTCCGCTAGGGTCTATACCAGTGGAATGTGATGCCTTTTGGGCTTGTTAACGCTCCAGCTACCTTTGTTCGCATGATGCGACACATTTTTTCAGGTAGACCAGACATATATTACATACATAGATGACATATGCTTATTTAGTTCATCTTTTGAGGAAACATTTTTGGGTCTCGAATACGTTTTGGATACATTAAGAAATAACAATTTAACTGCTAAACCCACAAAATTACAAGTAGCGTTTCACGAAATAACTTTTTTGGGTCACATTATTGGAGCAGGATATATCCGAACACTACCCAGTACAGTTTCAAAAATTTTAAACATTTTCCGTTCCTCAAACGAAGAAAACAGGTTAGAAGCTTGTTAGGTCTAGTCCCAATAATACAGTAGATTCGTACCTAACCTGTCATCCATCACGGCTGTATTGTCCTCATTACTGAGGAAGGACATGCCAGTGAAGGTGACATGGACTAATGAGTGTAATAATGTATTCCTTAATATTATTAATATCTTTTCAAACCCACCTATTTTGAGACTTGTTGATGCTTCCAAAAAAGTTTATTCTCCGCACAGATGCGAGTAACTACGGAATTGGCGCATGTTTGCTCCAATACCATGACGACATCCTCCATCCAAACTTGTACGTGTCACGAAAACTGAAACCACCAGAAGTGAAATACTCTACCGTTGACCGCGAACTTTTACCCGTCGTGTGGGCGATAACCAAACTGGAGAAATTTCTACTGGGAGCCCCTTTCGTAATACAAACTGATCAAAGGGCCCAAGCATCACTACGACGGCGAATCATCGAAGTCCAAAGCTCACCAGATACTCTCTTCTCCTTCAACCATTCAACTTTACGATTGAGTACATCTATGGGACAGACAATATCGTCGCAGACGCACTATCTAGAAATCCTTTGGATGTATAGCAATCAACACTGACACTTTTCTAATACGTCAACCGAAATTACGTGTCACAGAAGAATGAATCCTATCGCGAAATTCTTAACATGGAGATAAACCTTTGCTTACAATTCAACTAAATAACTTGTACAGACGATTGCGAAAACGAAATGCACTAAATCAAATAACACTATGATCGTCTTTACACCAGAGCTTCGTCTGAAATGCATTTCTGACAAAACTAATGGACACATTTCCTTGCATCACGCGAAAATAATAGAAAACACTATCAAAGTAACTCAGTATGCGACATGAACAATTGTCAATAGCTTCGATTCTCATGAACTGAAACATTTAAATATTTGTTTGTTAATCGGAATTCACGATGATCAAGCCTACGTATGGATCATCATATCCAACTTTCATTAATTTTAGTTAATTACGTTAAAATAATGGAAAATAAAATAAAAGGTGAGATAAATATGAAAAAAATGAAATGAAATTTGAAGATGAAAAAAAAATTTTGAAAGAAGAAAAAAAATAAGATCTCACATGATTCTTAGATAATGTTATTGTATGTAACTATTATGTTTATTAATTAGGTTGATACATTACATACTATATTATTGTTTAAATTATTTAGATAGGTTTTAACAACTTAATACTACACTTATTTAATTTCCAACACACATAATTAAGTTAAATTTATACATTACTGTCTTTCGCTACTTTATTTTTCATTTATTTATTTTTTCTACTTAACATATCCCTTCAGTTCTCTCACATTAGATTTGCAATAACTTTATTTTGATTACACACTCAATATAATTAATTAATTAAATTTTAACTCGTTAGATTAGTCTGACATGACAGTTCATTGCGACATATTTTAATTTAATTATTTAATAGATATCAACATTAGTCATTTATGTATAACACTTATGTATAATATGATTATTAATATATTAGATGACTGTTACTGAGTCGACATGACCACGACACTGTTCTAGACAGAACATCGTAGTCCATATGCCGCATTGTTGGTTAAATTTTTCGATATTGTTAAATTTTTTTTTGGTATTCATTCAGATAGGTTTTTGAAAAAAAAAAAAAAAATCTATCTAATAGATTTTTTTTTTCCCCCAGTGGACAGGGAATTGTTACGGCAGATTTATTGGCATGGTCTGCTAGAGGTTAACAGCATCTGATTTTAGGGGTTACAACGTGTAATGTAATGTAAAAGTATTATTGGTCTAGTGAACGCTGTGACGTTTCAGCGTTAGTTGTCACGCACGGTGACCAAGAGACGAGACCCTTTTCTAGACGACCGTCGAACCGATAAGACGTGTCCTTGGAATGTTTTATTGCATGGCTTATATTGCCGCACAATTATAGTACATTAAATAATGGACATGGGTCAGTCCAATGTGATAACGAAGAAAGATGAAGGTACAGGTTAGTAATTGACTAAACCTTGTCAACGTGAATATATAGTCCGCCTTAGTTATTCTAATGCCAGACGCATAATCTCACTGTCGGTGTATTGGATTTTCCAACCACGCGTGCATACAGTTATGCGGTTCTGACTACTATGTTTTCAAGCTAGGAGACAAAGGACTGATTTGTAAAGGAATAATATTTGAAGTATGAACTGCAACTTATTATTTATAATTCTTCATGATGACCATGTGTAAACTGTTCTTGTATGGAATCGATATAATAAATGTTTGTGGACTCGAGAAAGGACTTATCAAATCTATAACGTCAGAATTTGACTGTATGATGAAGTTGTCAATATTATATCCCACCTTCGCGTACTTCACCATCAAGAGCACGATCTCATAATTTACTGAGAAAAGACAATGGATAATTATATGTAAACGTAAATAGAAGAGCCAGTATAAACCAGCCCCATTAACAGTGTTAACGGCAACAGTGAGAAGCCAACGGTAACAAACAATACAAACAATGTAAACAATAACAATGTAAACAATAACAAAGATCAGCAACAATACAAAAACTTTCGCAGAAATCAACTAAAAATAAAGCAGAAATTAATGAAATATCACAAAAAATGTGACGATATCTGCGCTATAATTAAACAAAATACATGACACCACAGTGTATAAACAAAAATGTTGTATGAAACTAAATTATAGACAAGAGTAGGCTAACAAACACAAACAAATCAAAACAAAACTAAAGAATGCGAAATAATAACGAAAACAATATTAAAACATGTCATCACAGCTAACATAAATAGCAACAGAAGTCGCTTAGCAAATTCCAGTATCGGAAATTTGCAAACCTTACAGAAAACGCTCACAATAGACGACCTCTATGACGTGGCATAATCTAACGGAGACACCACCCAACCGAGAACCCGCTGAAATATAAACATATAAATATACAAATAACATATAAACATATAACATATAGAATGAGATGATACACAGAAGACTCAGCAGAAGTATAAGGGCACAGTTTACATACAAACAGGCCACTTAACTTATAGGCTTCCAATCGTAGAACAGCAGAAAAACGGATGTCAATCAACGTCCTAAAGAGCGAAGCTCCAACGATGATGGCACATCTGAACTGCTTCCACTGCTAACACGATGGTACAAGAGCTTCTGACATACTGTGTGTTGAGTTGTTTCGGCACTTGACCTTCTAATCCAAAAGTAAGTTGATGGAAATCGGTACTTGGCCTTCTTCAGAAAACAACCCGTTTCAACCGGCACTTGACCTTCTCAAAAAACGACAGCACTGGAACCTTGACAGCAGCAACTTGCTTGACTTGCGTAAAAGATAACAGCAGTCCGAGTTATCCGGCAACATGTAACAACGCCGGGTACTGTCAAATTCTTGTTTCCGTCAAAAAATTGAAATTTGACTTTTACCGGGCAACGCCGAGTACTTTGAAAATTTTGAAGATGTTGACTGTATTGAAGAATGTTAATTTCTTGAAGGATGCTGATGAATTCTTGTTGAAAATGAAGTGGGTAAAGGACCCCGTGTTTGCTAGTACCAGAATCAAACCAGCTTATGGCCACCAAATGATGCGTGATGCCATATGATGATGGATGGCATCCGCATGTCTGGTTTTGTGTAGGTGTAGATGTGTTCAGTCAAAACAATGTTCATGCAACAATAACAGGGCAATCCACATAGGACGTCAGTAAACTCACGACGTATAAAGTCAATGAGTCTTGAAACAGCCGTTGACGTTTTTTCTTCATTATTTATTGTGGACGCCACAGTGACAAAATGGTTACGCAAATGTGTAGGCACATCAAACAGTCATTATCACAGCAACATTCAATACAGCAATAAACGGTAGACAGCATTACAATGATGAGTCAGATGCATGTTATATTTCATAGTGCTGTAAATGTAGTCAGGTGGAAAACTCCATCCTTTTCTATAACAGCCAGGAGATAACCAGATGTATGAGATCAGTTCACTCTCCTTAGTTTGACTTCAGCAAGACAGACACGTCTGCCGAAGTATAAATAATGTCCTCAAAAATATCCTCTAGATAATAAAGGTTTTCCAAACCTAGTTCATTTAACAAAGTAGCAAGTAATGGTCCTTGGTACCTGCATCAACCGATGCAGTACAATGCAGCGACATGTGAGCTGGGAAAAAACATCTCGTGACGACGACTTTCGCAGACAGGCTATGAATCGAAATCGCTCACGACCCAAAATCAATAGAGTTAATGAAAATGTTAATTTACCTTGCTTTCAAGAAATACACAGAAATATCACGCCTCCCGACATGTGGGAAAACACTAGAGGTATTATCTCGAATAAACGAAATATCCATAAGAGGACTACACATCCCTGACAGAACAAAAATAGCGGAGATCCCCTCTTCAACGAGGCATCTCTTTCGCCATTCCAAATCGCTCACTCCCACTAGTGGTGGGCGGAAACCGATCGACAAAGAAGCAGGACAAGTCATGCGCAGTCCAGCGCAAAATGACCACAGCTCAAACTTAACTGCATTCGATACCAACGCGAGAAGACAAATGCTTACCGAGAAAAGTGACTATAAATTACAAGCAGTTGTTGCCCTTGCGTTATAAAACAGATATTGAAATAAAACGATGTTGCGAGAATTTATCACGCAACAGTGTTGCAACTTTTATCACTCGTGTAAACAATACAGTCGTCTGCAAGTAGGTCGCGTACTGAGTGCTTGATGTATAGTGAAAGGTCATTAAAGTATATGACAAAAAGAAGAGGACCAAGCATAGAACCATGAGGAACGCCGGTATTTATTGCAGTTGATGAAACAAACGATAGACGACATGGGAGAAATGCAAACATTGATTAATTTTTTAATAGTCTTTGTTTCTTAAGAATGATTAATTGTTTATGCCTCGCGTCACGTAAATGAGCCACTAATTTGTGTCAGCACGAGACGACACCTTGTCTTGTCTCTGCCACAGCGTCAAACAAAACATCTGCTCACTCATCTATTGTAGTTTTTGGTTTTTAAGTCTGTATTTAAAATAAACCGGAGGAGAGCAAAATAGCATGAGATGAGCTTCTATTGCCTCTGCTCATCCATATTCTACAGACAGTCTATCCTGTTACTCTAATTGTGAGTTTTTATTTAATAATCTTATTTACAAGTGATTATTGTTTGCTATGAAAATACGCTTTATAGTTTGCTTATGTAATGACTACTTATAGCATAACCAGTGTGGTGTTGTTAGTTTTCACATATTGATGTGTTTTAAATCTATCTTTGATTTCGATTTTATTCACTTTAGTTAATAGGGATTTTATAAATTTTTTTATGTACTCTTTTTTATTGGGAAAGGGGGGGGGGGGGGGGGGGGGGGGGGGGGAAGGGGGGGGGGGTTTTGCATTTCTACTTTTTTATATTAAGTATTAAAAAGTTGTAAAAATTGACATAGTTCTGTTTGTTTTTTTCTTAAATAGTATTACTGCCAGTATTATTACTATTGTTTTCAATGTTATTGTTATTATTTGTTCGTTGATGTGAACTTTGAAATCCCCAACTAATGTATATTGGATAAGTGCAACAGGATAGACGGGTTTCGTGATACCTCCAATCCTACGTATCGGAATTAGGAACATCAAGAAGCTGGGATTTGGCATCTGAGATAGTTTGCATTGACTGGCCTCGGCCTTCGTGTCAGTACCCGATCCCCACACGATACTCTTTAGACACTTATTGACTTTCCTTCACTTTGTTAATGTTATATGTTCACAATTCCTATTCTTCCTCTTGAATTTATTTTTTAAAAACTTATTACAAGTAATACAAAAGAGAAAACCAGATAAGAAGAGGATAAGAAAGTATTAAGGGGGTACGCGAAGATGAGACAGGTTTATATTTCAGAACCAGCATTTGCCGACGATTTTGCCCTGATTGCCTTCAATTCAACCTGCAAGTCTAGAATGAAGAGCTGGAGAAGAGAGGGATGGTCATCAGAAGAACCAAAACATAAATCATTGTGATATCATAGAGGGATGAAAACATCAGATTAAGCTGGGAGAACATGGCCTGGAGCAGGTCAACTTTGGAGCTGTCATAGATGTCGCAAATTTATTTGAGATATGTCTTAGAAATAGTGGCCCCGTTAGAGTGAAGAATGATTGTGAAGGCTCTATGATAGGAAGGGTTAGGAAAGAGATAGTTGATTCACAAGGGGTGCTGGGAAGAGTAAGGACAGTCTAAGAAATCGGTAGCCTTCTCCGATTTGCCTATCTTACGACAATCTTTTTTTTCAGTAGACTCCTAAATCTCTCCTGGTTAACAATTATTTGCCAGTTTCCAAACACTCAGGTGCACACACCAATTTGGTGCTTCAAACACACAGACGCTACGTGAATACAAACTACGTAGAACAAATACGGGTAATTGGGCGTGGGTCGGCCAACACAGTACTAAAAGTTTTATGGTGTTTATTTATCATTTAAACCAAAATCACAACATTTATCATGTTACAGGCAATAATCATAGTTACAGAAAATAAAATAACAAGGGGGGGGGGGTGTGTTTGAAGAATAGTATCCAATATGCCCTTCCCGCTTGTATAGACAAAGGAAAACCCAGTCCAAAGACAGGTGGTTATCAAAAATAGATAATTTAACCCAACAGTAAATTAATTTATTCTGATAAGAGGGGTTACAATATTAGGTAGGGGGGGTAGGAAACAATTATTATTATTCTCAACTGTATTCCCTTTACTAAGCAGATTTAGGGAGGGGAAATAACCAAAGTTAAGATATCCCACTTAAAGAGAACAATACAAGGAATACAGAAAAAACCCAGGTATTTACCAGGTAAAGCAAATTATAATGTTTGCAAATAAATCTCATTCATTCATGCACGCTCGTGATGGCCAACACACATTTTCTCACACACACTTACCAATCGTGGAATCTGGCACTCCATAGAAAATACACATACAGCAATAAGTATTCAATAAATGAATGCGTTCTGTTCTTCGGTTTCCAGTCCCAGATTTAACGGGTTTAGGCGTTTAGCAAAGTGTCCCGAAATCGCTGGAAGGTGAAGCCTTATTGTTCTCTTAGATTTTATATAAAGTTTCTATGGGATGGCACGGTCACAGATACAGGTATGAGAATGGTGTGGTCTCTTGGATTTCGCCGCTGATGGTGAAAAAACTTCTTAAGCGTGATGACAACGACTGACCAGTGAGGTATGTTTTTTCTATCGGGGTTTTTTTTAATCCAGTGGAAAATTATGGACTGTCAGTGTTCAGGACGTATATACTCTTTCTCCCAGTAGAGCAGTAAAACAAAATATATCGCTACTGGCAATGTTCTCCTCCAGTTTATCTTTACAGACTTAATTTTATTGATGAGTTTTTTTAATGTTCTTAGGTTTGCTTTCTTTCTGGTAAATTCAGACAGCGGGACCCCAACAGGATCGCCACAAGATTAAATTTAAACTGTTCATCAAATGTCTGGAGGTGTTTCTTTTAAGAACCGAGTCTGGAGGACTCTATAAAATTGCTGGGACGCAAAGGTTTATGATCACCCTATGTGGAAAATAGAAAACATGAAGATCATACCGCAAAATCAAATAATATTCTAACGCGCGATAAATTTACCGTTAAGACTATTATATACACTCGCGTATTCAATTATATATTTAAGAAAACACTACGTGAGTCTATTGGTTAAAAACACACACATATATATATTTATATATTTATATATATTTATATATAAATATAAATATTTATATATATATATAAATATATATATAAATATATATATATATTTATATATATATATATTTATATTTATATATATATATTTATATATATATATAAATATATATATATATATATATATATATATAAATATATATATATATATATATATATATATGTATATATTTATATATTTATATGTATATATATATATATATATATATATATATATATATATATATATATATATATAACTTAACTAAATTAATTAGTTATAAATTCCTTTGCTACTTTTAAAAGTCAATTTAAGCATCATTTATCTTTGGAAATAGTGTAATAGATATATCATTAAATTTACAACTGGAAACTTTTGAGATGGGTTTAATTTAATAGATTTATATTAACACAAAATTCAGTGAAAAAAATGAAAGAACTAGACCACTGATTCTTGAAACTAATATATTTTACCGTTAGCACAGAATGACTACACTCCAATATAGCCGAAAATCCAGAGGGAATCTAGCAGGATTCTACTATAAGCTAGTGCTTCTTTAAATCTCTGGCAAACGAAGGATAAATTGCATTCTTCAGTCGTCTCTATATATATTAAATAAAATGAAAGATCGGGAGCAAACGTGAAAATTTCACACCTCATTTGAACTCAGAGAACTATCGTGCTTCTGTGCCGCCAGTCCGCGCTCTGGACTTCCCTGTCCGTCTCGTCTCTGCCATTCTGCATGAGGATGTGAAATGCCGGCGAGAAGCTGCTTCGTCTGTTCTGGGGACCACTACTGCCTTTGATCGTATCCCGCTTTCCTCGTTGGACTCTGGCAACGCCCCACTGGGCAGGCGTACTGGCAAAGGTATGGAAAATAACTGCTATTAATTGCTCTAGAAATAGCAGTGGGTGTGGTTTAACCTCCCCTTAAGACGATGCGATCTCCTGGATGCACAGATGATAACAGTCTACATATTAATTATCCAACGTGTTGAAAATCCACGTGGAAATTATGCATACTAATTTGCCCAGATGGTAGAATTCCACGTTGACGAAAAAACTACAACAATATTCAGGGGTACTGATGTTATTCGAGGGTCCTACCATATCATCTATCAATTCAGGGACAGCTGAGTTTCATCGTCAAAATCGTCCCCTCTTTTGAGACATGAAACCATCTTTTCATGTTTCTTTTATGACAATGAAGCTGCCCTGATCGGTAGCTTTTGGATGATTGGTATCTTCGATTTCGTCCTCTTCCTCCGTAGTCCATTTTCTACGCATGAAATCAGCCCCGACATTCTGTCTTCCCGGAATATATTCCACTTTGAAAAAGTAAACGCTTAATAGCAAGGCCCAACGCATGATCATTGCGTTAAATTCCTTATTTGCGCCTAGAAAAGCTAAGAGAGCGTGGTCTGTTTGCACCGTGAAAGATGTCCCGTAGAGAAACTCATGATGGCGTCTTATGCCGTCAATCAGAGCAAGACATTCTCTTTCAACTGTGCTGTAGTTCTGTTCAGCCATATTTAATTTTCGACTGCCATACGCAACCGGGAATAACATATTCGGGTCGGTGTCATCTGTTTGCAGCAGTGTTGGCCCGATGCCCTGACCCGACGCGTCGACCCGCAATACAAAAGGTTTCTTGAGGTCTGGTAACCTCAAAATGGGGTATACAGACAACTGTCCTTTTAAAGTGCTGTACGCGTGTTCGCACTTTGAATCCCAAATAACCTTATCAGGACGACCTTTCTTTGTAAGGTCAGTGTAAAGAAGTTATTTCTTACTACACCTGTAGTACACCACTGTAAAGTATCAGTCTTTCTGCTCTGTAAGGAAGAGTGGTGTGTTGTTGAGATCAGGCATGCTCCAGTCTACCCAGCTGTAAATGGGTAACTCACCCTAGTCCTGAGTTAGGGAAGGCAAAGGCTCCAGGGGGAAGCAGGCCCTGAACTTGGTCACTTCAGCCGACGCAGGATGGTGTATGTATGAAGTAGAAGTGTAGAGTGTGATTACCGCGAATGGTGTACTGTTCGTGTGCTGACCACTATAACCACTCATACACATGTGTCTACAAGGCACCAATGCAGACTGCTGGAATCTTAGTTTACTCAATTTATTCAGACGTACACACTGGGACATACGAGTACATCATGGTTCGTTGACATATCAATTTGTAGGTATACATAGCAGATCTGAAGTCATGACACATTCAGAAATAATGGCAGTACATCAAAGTTCAATGTCATGATACATTATGGCCGCATTCCCCTATCTGACTAAACGCGTCAGTGAAGGAATCGATAAATAACTAAAGTTACTTGACGTCCATAGTTTGTAGTATAGATTATGAAACCACGAAGGGGGGGGTTTCTAGCAGGATTGAGATCTCTCTGTCACTGTCCGATAATAAGATAAATAATCTGTTCTCTTGGCAGTGATCAAAACATATGATGACCGAAATCCAACATGGCTACCTCCCTGAGTTGTCGTTCACTCATGCATAGGGAGGAGAATATAAGCCAGAGTTAATTTGTAATGGGTATATAAAGGATTTCATAAATGTTTCCATACAGCTCTACGGTGATCAGGTTAATTTCACGTAGCCATAACCGCTGCAGGAAAATCTGTCATCTTCGTCGATACCAAACACGACACTAGCATAACGAAGCACCAAAAGTCAAGCTAGGCCTAACCGACGAGAGATCATCAAAATAGGAGCTGGGTTTACCTGGAGTCCGAATCATCTATATACTGACATAAGGAGAGTCTCGAACACAAACTATCGTAGAGACACCATCTCCTTCAGAAGAAATACCACTTCGTAAGACATTTTTTCCTGACGAAAGGACCAGCTCTAGAAAAACGTACCCCGCCATTTGTAAGCAGTACATCGGAACTCATCACGACTTGTCAAGACAACTCATACTTCCGCTAGACCGGAATACAAGAATCTAGTCCCTCCTACCCATCCAAAATATACAATATAGGACTGATTCTACTTGTACTAATAATATGTAATACATATGAATTCAGGCCATAAACACAATAAGCAAATTAATATATTTTCTGGCCCTAAAAAATAAGTACAAACGCAAGCGCACTATCCTTGCGCCGGATCAATATCCAGAACGATTACTCCTATAATCAAAAGTGTGAATCAAACATGGATTATCTCGCTTTTACCATAAACAGCATTTTCATACACAAATGAATGCATGTCTATATTTTCCCATATCAAATAGCCATATCAATTTTTGTAAAATGTGCGTCAAAATATGCACGCAACAGATTACCACACCCCTCGGAAAAAAAAAAATGGTACATTTTTTTTTTTGAAATACATCTAGGAGCAACATACAATAGGCTCACAACGCACCAATAACAATGCGCAGATGATAAGCATAAGTTTTATGACCTTAGAGAAAGTACTTCTCTAAGTATAAATATTTCCAGAGAGGTGTCACCAACGCATACTACAATATTAGCAATGACACAATTTCCACATTAGTTTATACGTAAATTTCATCTAAGATATCTTAACATCATGATCATCAAAGACGAAAACCATTGAAAAATCAGCGGTGAATACATATCAATGAACCGCTAAGTAGTGTTACAATCAATATATGATATATTACATATGTGTACACATTTCAACATAGAAACAACTGTATCAAAGTTGTATAACAGTTATGAATCATGTGGGCATCTAGACAAAATATCTGCCATCACATTTTCTGACCCACGGATAGCTCGCACCGAAAAATGAAATGGCTGTAGAGCAATCGCGTATCGCGTTGATCTCGCGCTCTTCAGATTTTTACTCTGAATAGCCGTAAGAGCCTTCTGGTCAGTTTCCACAATGAAATGCGCGCCCAGAAGAAATCTTTGCAGTTTAAGGATTGACCAAACCATAGCCAATAATTCACGGTCTAGGACCGAGTAATTCTTCTCTGCGGCATTTAATTTCCGAGAAATATACATCACCGGATGCAGAGTTCCAGAGTACTCTTGCATTAGTGCAGCTCCAATCCCGGTGGATGAAGCGTCACTACGAAGAATAAATGTCTTATCCTTAGAAGGCAATACTAGGATAGGTGAAGTAGAAAACATAGTTTTAACCTTATCCAACGAGGATTGACATTCTTGAGTCCAATGGACTACATTAGGAGACCCTTTCTTTAGCAAGGAAGAAAGAGGTGACATAATGGAGGACAGATTCGGGATGAATCGTCCATAAAATTGTATTAGACCTAAGAGACTTCGTACTTGCTTTTTAGTCTTAGGAATAGAAATGTTAAGTATCTTACTTGTATTATGGTCTTCTGTTTTTAGGAACCCATGACCAACACGGTGTCCTAAGAAAGATATTTCGCTAAAACCAATACATGCTTTCGATGGTTTCGCTGTCAGGTTATGCTCGCGTAAGATAGACAATAGTTCATTTATACCATTATAGTGATCGTTCCAAGTATCACTGAAAAGACAGATGTCATCAAGATACGCAATGACATCTGAGCGATGAGATAGGATTCGACGCATCATGCGTACAAATGTAGCAGGGGCGTTCATAAGACCGAAAGGCATGAAATTCCATTGGAATAGACCCCTAGGCGTCGAAAAAGCAGTAAACGGTTTGGCGTGTTCGGATAGTGGAAACTTGCCAATATCCCTTAGAAAAAAAAACAAATCGAGTTTAGTAAAGAAGTGAGAATTCGATAGTCTCGTAAGTAGCTCTTCTAGTAAAGGCATAGGTTCAGCATCGAATTTAGTCACTTGATTCAATTTGCGATAATCCACGCAAAGACGTATGTTATTGTCTTTTTTCCGTACTATAACCATCGGCGAAGAATATGCTGATGTGGATGGTTCAATAATTTTTAACTCTATCATCTCATCTAACTCTTTCTCTACCTGTGCTTGAAAATGTATCGGGATAGGATACGGTCTGACTCTTATAGGACTATGGTCAGTAAGAATAATGTCATGTTGAATGACATCAGTTTGACCAGTAATGTCAGTAAGGACATCCTGAAATTGTTCTAACATAGTAGAAACTTGTTTCTGCTCTCCTGGAGATAATTCTGGAGAAATTGCAACATCTTTCCATGATTCATTAGAGTGAAGAGGAATCATTGGAAAAGGTAAATTTACATCCGAGAAACTCGTTTCCTCATCCTGTATTACTGACAGAGATGAGTACTGTCCATGTTGGACTGGAAAATCGTCCGTTGCCTAGAAAACAGGTTGTAAATAATCAGGACGTTCATGGAATTCCGTGAGCATGTTGATGTGGAAGGTTTTACGCTTCCCGTCAATATCGACGATATAGTCAACATCGGAAACCTTTGATATTATATCGTACGGACCTTTCCAAGAAATGAGAAGTCTATTTTCCCTACAAGGTAGCAAGACAAATGCTTTGTCACCTGGACAAAGTTGACGCAAACATCTCTTTTTATTGGCAAATTCCCTTGCCTTCTGTTTCGCAAATTCAGAAGAAGCAGTTGCCAATTTGCATGCTTCAATAATCTTGTGTCTAAGTGCGATGACATATTCATAAGAGGATTTTGTGTCATCGACAATATTATCAGCAGTTATAAGATCATGAAGTAAGGACATAGGACCTCGCGGTTTCGCGCCAAAGACAAGTTCAAAGGGAGAAAATCCTGTATGTTCGTGGCGACCTCTCTATATGCAAAGAGAGCCGCGGGTAAAACCCTATCCCAATCCTGAGGATGATCTTCTGTTATCTTACCTAGTAGGTTTTTCAGAGTTCTATTCAAACGTTCCACCATCCCATTGGACATAGGATGATAAATACTACTCAGCGATCTCTCTATCTTCAGAGTCGACATTACTTGAGACATGGTATCCGATATGAGTTGGGTACCATGGTCGGATAATATTTCTGCTGGAAACCCCAGACGAGAAAATAGTAACCAAAGAGCATCTGCGATATCAGCAGTAGTTATGCTCTTTAGAGGAACAGCCTCCGGCCAACGTGTGCACATATCAACACACGTCAAAATAAATTGGTGTCCTCTAGCAGACTTTATCTTAAATGGACCAATGATGTCTATCGCCATTTTTTGAAATGGCCGAATGGGAATGTCTACAGCCTGAATAGGTGCATCATGGCGTGGACCTCTGGATTTAATCTCTTGACATACTTTACAAGATCGACAATAGATTCGTATGTCCTTATTCACAGCAGGCCAAAAGAAAGATTGAAGAACTCTAGCTTTAGTACGGGAAAAAACCCATATGTCCAGCACACTGCGAATCATGAGCGTGCTGTAAGATTTTAACTCTCATATTTTTAGGCACAAGGATTTGAGAATGAATGGACTTAGCGGAGTCTTGTACCATACGTACAAGTACGCCATTCTTCATCGTAATCCAAGATTTACGATTTGTATCCTTATTCGGATCACCTTTTGTTGCCAGAGTAAAGAATTTCTTTAGAGTAGGATCATCTTCCTGCTGTTTGATAAAGGAATCGTGGGAAATCTCCAAGGGATCATCTTGGATCTGCGCATCTTTATCTTCAGAATGTGAAGATTGTGGCATATTAAGAGCTTGAGCCCTAGTGATTACTGCATTAGCAGATTGCATATTAACATTTTCCCAATTAGAAATTTGCTGTGGAGTGCATTCTTTCACTCCATGAATGCGACCGATGATAAGATCAGCGATCGGATTCGGCAAGAGACATGCTTGCACCTCTCCTGTAAAGAAAGGCGTAGCAATATTGATAATGGCAGTAGAGTACTTCTCCAATGTGCCACCAAATGTTACACATTTGACTATATTGCCTGTAGCTCGAGAAGGATTTACGAGTGATTGCCTCAATCCAATGGTAGTGCACCCCGAGTCGAAAAGAATTGATACCGGAGTACCATCTATTAGGCCCCTATTAAAGACAAGAGCACCCCTTCCATTATGCGCGATTGACGCATGGAGAGCGGGAAGCGGGTGACCGCAGCTTAAAGTAGAAACTGTGGTTGGATCGAATAATGTTTTGCATTGCGAACACTCAGATTGCTCTAGCAAAATCAAAAGCGGAATTCGCTACACTATTGGAGTCTTTTTTATCATTATTCTGATTTATCGGTTGTCGTGGAACTCCTTGTGTGCAGAGTTTGCCTGGTAATACGATTTACCATGTCTTTTGTGTTGTGATCTACCTCGGTTATAATTGTCTCTATAATTATTATTGCCTCTGTTATAACCCCTATTTGGGTTTGAATCATAATATTCATGATCATAATCATCATGCTCATTATATTGAGTATCCCTGTAATATTGTTTCTTTTGTCTCCATGAAGCACTTGGGTAGTTCCTATAGCTACTCCCTTTCCGAGAATTTCTAACATTATGGGCACCCCTCGCGTGTCGAGGACTATCAGCCCGATTCCAGTTCTTCGAAGAAGAACTCTGATTTGAGCGGTTATCTTGGTTTTGATACTTATCCCAATTAACCTTTTTATCAAATTTATTTTTAGCTCCTTGGAATTTGTGTGAGTAATTCTGATTATATTCTGTTGCCGAAGCAACTGGCATACTCTCTTTAATGTTAGAGTTACTAAGAATCATGTCAGGGTGTGCCGTGGCATACTGGTCACAATATTCTTCCATTTGCTTTATTGTACTAGGTTTACGCTCATGTAAGAACTCTAGGAATGATTTATTTACAGAAGACATGACCTTGTCTCTTAGCAATAAATCTGTAAGACCATCAAATGTTTTCTCTGTTTTGGATAATTCAATCCATCGTGAAAGTGTAATTCGTGCTTTTGAGATGAAATCTGAGAATTCTACACCTACCTCAGGTCTCATTGTTTTAAACAAAAGACGGTAACCTTCCTCAGACAGCTGATATCTCTTTATCAAAGCTGCCCTAACAGCATCATAATTGTCTTTGTCGGCCTCTTCAACGAAATATAACTTACTCAGAGACTCCCCTTTTAGATTTTCAGACAACTGATTCACATACTGTGATTTGTCAACATTATGTGATCGACAAGCCCGTTCAAATCTAGAAAGCCAAAATGTTATGTCATCACTGGTAGGGTTAAACGCTGGTACTTTGACCTTGTACACAAAGGGTTTACCATAACCACCAGATTCCTGATTAACATTACTCATACATGTCAATTTTAATTTCTCTAATTCAAACTCATGTTCTCTTATTGCTTTTCTCTCTTCAGCTTCTCTATCTAATCTTTTCTGTTCTGCAGCCGCTTCTAATTTTTTTCTGTTCTGCAGCAGCAGCAACTTCTAGTTTTTTCTGTTCTGCAGCAGCAGCAACTTCTAGTTTTTTCTGTTCTGCAGCAGCTTCTAGTTGTTTCTGTTCTGCAGCAGCAGCAACTTCTAGTTTTTTCTGTTCTGCTCTGCATCAGCTTCTAATTTCTTCTGTTCTGCCTCAAATCTCCTTTCCTCCACTTGCATCTGCAATTTCTTAAGTTCAGCAGCAGTATCAGCTTCTTTTTCTAATCTTTTTTCTTCAGCTAAGGCTTTCCTTTCTTCTGCAGCAGCTTTTTTTTCTTCTATTTGAAGTTTTCTCTCCTCAGCCGCAGCTTTTTTTTCCTCAGCAGCAGCTTTTCTTTCTTCAACAGCAGCAGCAATTTTTTTCTCTTCTGCAGCTAATGCTTTGTCATATTGAGCAACAGCCCATTGTTCTAAGTCTTTTCCAGTCTTATCAAGAGATTTTCCTTGTGTAATGAAATAATCTAATGTAGACATATTGTCTTCTTAAATCAGAAACCTGAAAAAGTAAATAAATTACCCTCTTTCAAGTTAACTCTTTCAGTCCCAAGCAAAAAAGTTGGTTTGGCCCAAGCAAAAATGGCCACCCCGGTGCATTTTTAAATAAATATCTCAAAACAGAAACACGTTCACTCTTAAACACATGCGGTATTTAAAAGAATGTACTTGCAGTCGGAAATGACGTTTTGGGTGGTTTGTGGGTAGTTATAATTAGAAACAGTCTCAAACAGAGGCACATATACTAAACGCTTTATAAAGTTGATTGGGCCAAGCGCGTCTAACCCCTGAGGATATATAAAGTCGATTGGGACTTAAAGAGTTAATGGGAGACAAGTCTATACCTTAGACTTAGTCTTAGTCCAAACTTGTATGGTTTATAATAACCAATGATAACTTGAGTACCTGTGGACAACAATAATTGTATCTCAAATACTGTGGGGACAAGCCTTACAAAGGTCTTGTATACCTCACTGTAATCAAAGATCACTTGAGTACCTGTGGAAAAAAAATATTTCCCTTTACCAATCACTTTGGGAGACAAGCCTTACAAAGGTCTTGTATAACTCAATGTAATCAAAGATCACTTGAGTACCTGTGGAAAAAATATTTCCTTTTACCAATCACTTTGGGAGACAAGCCTTACAAAGGTCTTGTACATTTTGTTTTATAACAATAACAATCAGAGAGTACTGATCTGTACTATACTATCAGTGTATACCACTATACGTCATATGTCAACTAAAGACATTACAAATGACAAACAAGAAAAGACAATCTGAAAACATTTGCAGAGATCAAATTAAATTAAATAGAAGAAATGAAAAAAATGATCACAGAAACCGTAATGATAACTGCAATAATAAAATGACAAGACAAATAACGCCACAGTGTATAAACATAAGGGTGTAAAAAACTGAAATGAAAGAAAAGATGAGACCTACAATTATACAAACAAATCAAACAAAACTAAGGAACACAAAATTATTAACAAAAACAACGAAGAAAAGAACACCTCATCACAACTAACAGAAATAGCAGCAAATTGTTGCTAACAAATTTCCAATTAAGAAAATGTGTACTTATCGAATACTAGTACCAGACCAATGTAACTCGGCATACCTTGTACTAGTCACACAGAACATAAACTAATTTAATACATAACAAATAACATGTAAGCATAAATAGCATATAGCATACAATATCATTTATGTCATGAATGGAATGTGTTGCAGGTATAGTGTTGTAAAGCAGGCACAGTTTATTTTAATTCTAATAACTTGCCACTTTATTGAGTAACAGATTTAATTCTAAACTATTACACTGTCAATTTTTTTCTCTTTTGAGCATATGAAGATCCAACGATGAACTATGCACTTTATGTTCAACAACACTTTGATTCTTCTGTACGTTGAGAAATGTCAACAATATTGCTCCAGATATTTTCTACACTTGATACCACTGTCCTGTGTAATACTGTCTGTACAGCGAAAAACTGTCAACAAGCACTGACCTAGATACAGCATCCTATTGGTAATACAGGTCAAGCTGACATCGACTGTATAGCTGTCCTACTGGTGTTGATGTGTTCAAACAAATGTTCTTTCAGCTGTAAACTGTGATTCTCAACACAAAACTGCGTAAGCTGGACCCAGGAATCTGGCTCACCACTGTAAAGACGTTATTTCTTACTACTCCTGTAGTACACCACTGTAAAGTATCAGTCTGTCTGCTCTGTAAGGAAGAGTGGTGTGTTGTTGAGATCAGGCATGCTTTAGTCTACCCAGCTGTAAATGGGTAACTCACCCTAGTCCTGAGTTAGGGAAGGCAAAGGCTCCACGGGGAAGCAGGCCCTGAACTTGGTCACTTCAGCCGACGCAGGATGGTGTATGTATGAAGTAGAAGTGTAGAGTGTGATTACCGCGAATGGTGTACTGTTCGTGTGCTGACCACTATAACCACTCATACACATGTGTCTACAAGGCACCAATGCAGACTGCTGGAATCTTAGTTTACTCAATTTATTCAGACGTACACACTGGGACATACGAGTACATCATGGTTCGTTGACATATCAATTTGTAGGTATACATAGCAGATCTGAAGTCATGACACATTCAGAAATAATGGCAGTACATCAAAGTTCAATGTCATGATACATTATGGCCGCATTCCCCTATCTGACTAAACGCGTCAGTGAAGGAATCGATAAATAACTAAAGTTACTTGACGTCCATAGTTTGTAGTATAGATTATGAAACCACGAAGGGGGGGTTTCTAGCAGGATTGAGATCTCTCTGTCACTGTCCGATAATAAGATAAATAATCTGTTCTCTTGGCAGTGATCAAAACATATGATGACCGAAATCCAACATGGCTACCTCCCTGAGTTGTCGTTCACTCATGCATAGGGAGGAGAATATAAGCCAGAGTTAATTTGTAATGGGTATATAAAGGATTTCATAAATGTTTCCATACAGCTCTACGGTGATCAGGTTAATTTCACGTAGCCATAACCGCTGCAGGAAAATCTGTCATCTTCGTCGATACCAAACACGACACTAGCATAACGAAGCACCAAAAGTCAAGCTAGGCCTAACCGACGAGAGATCATCAAAATAGGAGCTGGGTTTACCTGGAGTCCGAATCATCTATATACTGACATAAGGAGAGTCTCGAACACAAACTATCGTAGAGACACCATCTCCTTCAGAAGAAATACCACTTCGTAAGACATTTTTTCCTGACGAAAGGACCAGCTCTAGAAAAACGTACCCCGCCATTTGTAAGCAGTACATCGGAACTCATCACGACTTGTCAAGACAACTCATACTTCCGCTAGACCGGAATACAAGAATCTAGTCCCTCCTACCCATCCAAAATATAGGACTGATTCTACTTGTACTAATAATATGTAATACATATGAATTCAGGCCATAAACACAATAAGCAAATTAATATATTTTCTGGCCCTAAAAAATAAGTACAAACGCAAGCGCACTATCCTTGCGCTGGATCAATATCCAGAACGATTACTCCTATAATCAAAAGTGTGAATCAAACATGGATTATCTCGCTTTTACCATAAACAGCATTTTCATACACAAATGAGTGCATGTCTATATTTTCCCATATCAAATAGCCATATCAATTTTTGTAAAATGTGCGTCGAAATATGCACGCAACAGTCAGTCAGGGGTGCAGTAAGTCCGTTGAAATTCTGGATGTGTTTTTTGATAATACGCACATAGTGATAAGAAAGAACGGGTGTCTTTCTTCGATCGGGGCCTTTTAGCTGCAACTATTTTCTCCACATTCTTCTTAACAGGCCACATGCAGCCGTGAGAAATAGTATGCCCCAGGAAGTCTAGCTTTTCATACCCGATGAGACATTTGCTAGGTCTGGCTGTGAGACCAGTTTCCTGCAGTCTCCTGAGGAGCATAGCAACCGTATCAATATGTTCTTCGTAGGTTTCCGATGCAATTAAGATGTCATCCATGAAATTATGGATATGTGGACTGTGCAAAGGTTCTAAAAGCTTCCTCATCTTCCTGGTGAACACTCCTGGTGCGTTATGCAATCCGAACGGCATCACATTAAATGTGTAATGTCCTTCACTAGTGCTGAAAGCTAACAAAGGTTTAACTTTCTCCTTGACTGATATTTGATAATAACCTTTCCTCAGGTCAATCTTGGAGAAAATTCTTGCTTTGCTAAGCTTGGTGAACAACTAGGAAACAGTCTGGAGAGGTTCGGGCTGGAATTCCGTTACAGCGTTTAGCAACAGGTAATCTATACACTGCCGAATTTCCTTGTTGGGCTTCTGCAACAGCACTACACTCGAACTGTAAGGAGATGTAGACTCACTGATAATTTCTGCCTGACGCAGCTTGTCTATTTCTCCGCGAAGTGCATCAGCTTTAGCGTACGGAATGGGGTAAACTCTGGTTCGAACAGGGGTCTCGTTTGTTAATTTCATATCAAATTCTATGAGTTAGTTCGACCAGGTACATCCTTTAAGACTGCACTGTACTGTTTTAGTAGCGCTCTGGTTTCCGTCTGTTGTTCTTCTGAGATATTGTCGCCGAACTTGACATCTTTAAACGATTTGTTGCAATGGGTACGCCATGCAACTATCATCATCTTCCTCGTCTTCCGTTGCTATGGCGACCGCCAGAAGATGCTCGGAGGTCGGCATTGGCCTTTCCAAATATTTCTTTAGCAGATTTATGTGAAAGACCTTCTCCTTTCCTTTAATGGAGATCTTGTAATTGGTGCGTGAGATCTTTATAAGGACGGTAAACGGCCCTTGCCATCCGATGCGAAGTTTATTGCTTCCGGTTGGAAGTAGCAACAAAACTTTCTACCCTGGTTGGAGTTCTCTCTCTTTTGCAGCTTTATTGTATCTTTTAGCATGTTTTGCGCGTGCTTTCTTAAAGTTGGTTGTAGCTAGATCCCATCCTAGCTGTAGCCTTTCCTTGAGATCAGATACATATTTGCTTGCAGAGACGACTGTCTCGTCAGCCTTTTGGTCCGTCAGGGACCGAAGTAAGGCTTCTAGTGGCCTTTATAGATCTGCCAAATAAAAGTGTGGCTGACGTGAATCCCATAGATGCTTGGGGAACCTCTCTGTAGGCGAATAAGGCAGCAGATATATATAGGTCCCAATCTTCCGGTTTCGCTTGAGCCAGCTTACGTAATATCCTGGAGAGGCTTTCGTTGACACGTTCTACCTACCCATTTCCGGCCGGATTATAAGGGCTTGTGTAGATGTGCTGGTTCCTCAGGATCTTTACGATCTCTTCCATTAACAGGCTACGGTATGGGGATTTGTTGTCCGTCAAAACGTTTTGAGGGAAACCCAACCGTGTAAATATCTGCACGAGGGCTTCTGCGACATGCTTGGTATTCGTGCATGTTAGCGGTATAGCTTCGGCCCACAAAGTGCTAGTGTCGACTAAGGTCAGGATAAAACTGTGCCTTCTTTTAGTCCTTTCTAAGGGTCCTAAAATGTCGATTACAACCTGTTGAAATGGTGTCCCCACTACTGGCGCATCACCCATGGAAAGGAAATAAAGGGTGTCCGTTGCTTTGGTGCCACACGTTGGCACTGGGCGCAGGATTTCACGTACCAATAGTGATTTTTATTTGCTATAGTGGCGTTTTGTCCCATATGTCCTCAGAGTTCAAGATCTGGCTTCTGTACTGCGTCGGTACTAGGAGCTGGTTATTCCCTGTATCAGGGTCGCCCGTTCTACGATACAATACGCCATGCTTCGAAAAGATGTCTCCGTGGTGTCTGGGGTCCTTAGCCATGGGCAGTTTTCTAAAGCAGGGCTCCAGAGTAGGGTCTTTTTGTTGCGCCTCCTTCAGTTCATTCGGCAACAAAATTGGCGCAGGCTGCCCCTCCTTCTTGGTTTGCGCTGTTGTGGTTACCGCTGCCACAATCGGCTCTTTTGGTCTCCCAACAAACTCATATCTACATCCCAGGATAACTGGGGAGATAGGATCATCCATTATGGGCGCTTTAATAACACCTCTGACAAAATAAGAGTGTATTTCTACCAGTGCGATACGAAGCGTCCTGGGTGCATCACTCTTAAAAACTCCACATAGTTTGACGATTTCCTCTGTCTCCTGACCGGGTTTGACTAGGTGCCTAGCGACAATACAATCAAAAGATAATCCAGTGTCAAAGAGACAAGAAGTTGAGGTACCGTTCAAAATTACAGTTCCTCGCGTTGAGGGTCTGTCCCCCTCAGGTTGAGAATCACTGACATTGACTCTTCCTTGCGAGGCTGTATGCAAGCATCCGATGCGGTTCGGCCCGGTGTGCTTGCCCTGATCAGACGTCCCTGCTGTAGGGGTCTTCCCCTTGCCTTGACCTTGGTGGCAACGCTGCCATGTAGGCCTGGTGGGTTGATCAGAATTGTTGTTATTTGGGGGACATCGGGTTTTGTAGAATTTCGATTTTTCTTGAGGAGGTCTCGGGTTTTAGTTTCTCGTTGGTTATAATGCTGGGAGGAATTAGAAGAATAGGACGACTGCTCTAGGTTTTGTTTTAGAGATAACTCATCTGTGGGTTTTCGTTTAGTGCTGGGAAGTTCGGCCATTGCGTTTGTATAGCATTCCGCCTTATTGAGGATGTCCTCAATCCTGACTGCACCCTGTGTAGCCAAAAATCTACGGGTTTCGTTTGACAAAGTTTATTTTATCTGTTCCACAAGAACAAGTTCAAGGATTCCCTCATATGTAAGAGGTAATTCTGATAATTCAAGGCACTTTGTCAAATAGCCCGTGAGACGTGAAGAGAACTGGGGAAATGTCTCCGTGCTCTCCTTTCGGCTGTTTCTGAACATTTGCAGAAATTTTCGGGCGGTCATCTCAAACCGCTCTAGCAAGGCCTTCTTTAGCATGTCGTAATCATGTTGGTTGCTTCCCAGCTTTGTATACACGTCATAAGCATTACCTTTTAATGCCATTGAGAGTTTAAGGCACCAACGGGAACTCTCTAACCCATACAGATTTGCCAACCTCTCGAATTTCTCTAGGAAGGTGTCAATTTTCTCATTAAGGCTAGGGAAAGACTCTAAAGCA
The DNA here is from genome assembly GCA_024509875.1 of Oreohelix idahoensis. Taxonomy (NCBI): domain Eukaryota; kingdom Metazoa; phylum Mollusca; class Gastropoda; order Stylommatophora; family Oreohelicidae; genus Oreohelix; species Oreohelix idahoensis. The sequence continues at coordinate 74,684 of JAMPIV010019145.1, forward strand.
AAAGACATCGCAGTTAATTGGACAGATTGGGTGCTGGAGAGATCCGTTGACTGAGACTGGGGTGAAGACGGCTCTCCATTATTGGAAGTAGAAGCACCCCGACTTTCGAAAGCCTTAAGCGCCAATTCGTGCTGTCTCTCTTTCTCTCTCTCTCTCTCTTTTCCTTCGAGCTTCCATCTCTGCCTCAATTTTCTTGTGTTCCAATTGACGATCTTCCGCTTCTTTCCTCTCTGCGTCATACCTTTCAAGTTCCGTGTTTACAAACAGGTTCGCGGCATCTCCCTCTATTCCTGTCTCCTTCGCCTCCTGTCTCAACATGGATCTCATCTTAATTCTTTTGCCCTCTTGTCAAAGAACTGGATATTTCTAAGACGAGAGTATAAGAAGAAGAAACAAAGTGAGGGGAAAAAAAACTCTAAGCCGCTTACGAGAAAACCACAAAATATAAATTTACTTGTGATACCTCCTACTTTGTAATGTGCTAACGTATCGCTGCTATTATCTGTCAATTAAGACTCTTAATGCAGGCGACTATGCCACGTTAAATGGTAAGTCAAACACTAGAAAAAAATCTACATTTACTATCAATAGAGAAAAAATTTATATTAAAACAATTAAAAGGGAAAAATTTCCTTAAAATTTTAATTCTCCGCCACAAAACACCGCCCGCCGAAGTCAGTTATGAGAAGAGACGTTATTAACTTGACTTTAACAAAATCAGAATAAGGCGTCTTTAGCTTGGCTCAACTCCGCTAACCTCAAAACCTTTGTGACTGTTTGACAATCACGCGATCTCAGCAACCTTTTATTTTAAAAAAATGTCCCAATTTTCTTTGCCAGAGGATAATTAAAGTAACGAACTTTTTGTTATCCACAACTCTCTGCTGCTGTGGAAAGAAAACAATCCTATTTTTTTTTGTGTGGTCGACCCCAAGTACTAAAAGCGTTGTCTAAGAGGGTGTATATTTTTTTTTATCCCCTAACTACACAAAGACAACTCACTCACACTCTATCTAGACAGACCCAGACTTAAGTGGTACTAATTTCTAGATCAGATTCAAAATCCCGAAGAGCGACCCATTTATTGTCGTAAAATTATTTGAGATAGGTCTTAGAAATAGTGGCCCCGTTAGAGTGAAGAATGATGGTGAAGGCTCTATGATAGAAAGGGTTAGGAAAGAGAGGGGGGGGGGGGGGGGGGGGGTGTTTGGGGGGTTTATCATTTGGGGGGGGGGGGGGGGGGGGGGGGGGGTGGGGGGGGGGGGGGGGTTGGGGGGGGGTGGGGGGGGGGGGGGGGTGGGGGGGGGGGGGGTGGGGGGGGGGGGGGGGGGGGGTGGGGGGCGTTTGTTGTAGGTTTGGGGGGGTGGTGGGGGGGGGGGGGGGGGGGGGGTGGGGTGGGGGGGGGGGGGGGGGGGGGGGGGGGGGGGGTGGGGGGGTTGGTGGGTTTAACCCAACAGGTGGGGGGGGGGGGGTATTGTTTAAGGGTTTGGGGGGGGGGGGGGGGGGGGGTGGTTTAATGGGGGGTTAATAATTTTTGGTGGGGGGGGGGGGGGTTTGGGGGGGGGGGGGGGGGGGGGTGGGTTCCAGGTTTTGTTTGGGGGGTGGGGGGTGGGGGGGGGGGGGGTGGGGGTTGTTGGGGGGGGTTATGGGGGGGGTTGTTGGGGGGGGGGGGGGGGGGGGGGGGGGTTGGGGGTTTGGGGGGTGTGGGGGGGTGGGGGGGTGGGGGGGGGTGGGGGGGGGGGGGGGGGGTGGGGGGGGGGTGGGGGGGGGGGGGGGGGGGGGGGGGGGGGGGGGGGGGGGGGGGGGGGGGGGGGGGGGGGGGGGGGGGGGGGTGGGGGGGGGTGGTTGTGGGGGGGGGGGGGGGGGGGTGGGGGGGGGGGGGGGCGGGGGGGGGGGATGGGGGGGTGGGAGGGGGGTGGGCTGGGGGAGGGTGTGGGGGGGTGGGAGGGGGGTGGGGGGGGGGGGGGGGGGGGGGGGGGGGGGGGGGGGGGGGGGGGGTTGGGGGTGGGGGGGGGGGGCGGGGGTTGGGGGAGGGGTGGGGGGCGGGGTTGGGGGGATGTTGTTGGGGGTGGGGGTGGGGGGGGGGGTGGGGGGGGGGGGTGGCGAGGGGGTGGGGGGGTGGGGGGGGGGGTTGGGGGGGGGTGGGGGGGGGTTGGTGGGGGGGAGTGGTGGGGGGTGTGGGGGGGGGGGGGGGAGGGGGTGGGGGTGGTTATGGGGGGGTGTAGGTTTAGGTGGGGGGGGGGGGTGGGTGGTGGGTGGGGGGGGGGGGGGGGGGGGGGTCAGGGTGTGGGTATAGTTGATCTCATAACCCAATCAATAGATCCAAAAAGTATGGTGACATAAATGTTTTCCCTTGTTTCACCCAAGTTTACTGTATGTGTCCATTGTTTTAGTCGAGTATTCCCTTTATGATGTCATTGAATAGTTATTGTTCTAACACAAAAACTTGCATTTGTCATATAGGGCTTTGATTATATTCATTATTTTGTTGGAAAACCATAGATTGTAATATCTTCCAAAGGAACAATCCAAAGACAGGTGGTTATCAGAAATAGATAATTTAACCCAACTGTAAATTAATTTATTCTGATAAGAAGGGTTACAATATTAGGTATGGGAGGGTAGAAAATAATTCCTATTATTCTCAACTGTTTTCCCTTTACTAAGCAGATTTAGGGAGGGGAAATAACCAAAGTTAAGAAATCCCACTTAAAGAGAACAATACAAGGAATACAGAAAAAACCCAGGTATTTACCAGGTAAAGCAAATTATAATGTTTGCAAATAAATCTCATTCATTCATGCACGATCGTGATGGCCAACACACATTTTCTCACACACACTTACCAATCGTGGAATCTGGCACTCCATAGAAAATACACATACAGCAGTAAGTATTCAATAAATGAATGCGTTCTGTTCTTCGGTTTCCAGCACCAGATTTAACGGATTTAGGCGTTTAGCAAAGTGTCCCGAAATAGCTGGAAGGTGAAGCCTTATTGTGTTTCTTAGATTTTATATAAAGTTTCTATGGGATGGCATGGTCACAGATACATGTATGAGAATGGTGTGGTCTCTTGGATTTCGCCGCTGATGGTGAAAAAACTTTTTAAGCGTGATGACAACGACTGACCAGTGAGGTATGTTTTTTCCTTTGGGTTTTTTTTAATCCAGTGGAAAATTATGGACTGTCAATGCTCAGGACGTATATACTGTTTCTCCCAGTAGAGCAGTAAAATAAAATATATCGCTACTGGCAATGTTCTCCTCCAGTTTATCTTTACAGACTTAATTTTATTGATGTGTTTTTTAATGTTCTTAGGTTTGCTTTCTTTCTGGTAAATTCAGACAGCGGTACCCCAACAAGATTGCCACAAGATTAAATTTAAACTGTTCATCAAATCTCTGGAGGTTTTTTTTAAGAACCGAGTCTGGAGGACTCTATAAAATTGCTGGGACGCAAAGGTTTATGATCACCCTATGTGAAAATAGAAAACATGAAATCATACCGCAAAATCAAAAAATATTCTAACGCGTGATAAATTTACCGTTAAGACTATTATATACACTCGCGTATTCAATTATATATTTAAGAAAACACTACGCGAGTCTAATGGTTAAGAACATATATATATATATATATATATATATATATATATATATATATATATATATATATATATATATATATATATATATATATATATATATAACTAAATTAATTAGTTATAAATTCCTTCGCGACTTTCAAAAGTTAATTTAAGCATCTATTATCTTTGGAAATAGTGTAATAGATATATCATTAAATTTACAGCTGGAAACTTTTGAGATGGGTTTAATTTAATAGATTTAAATTAACACAAAATCCAGTGAAATAAAATAAAAGAACTAGACCACTGATCACTTGAAACTAATATATTTTACCGTTAGCACAAAATGAATTCACTCCAATATAGCCGAAAATCCAGAGGGAATCTAGCAGGATTGTACTATAAGCTAGTGCTTCTTTAATAATCTGGCAAACGAATGATAAATTGCATTCTTCAGTGGTCTCTATATATATTAAATGAAATGAAAGATCGGGGGGACACGTGAAAATTTAACTCCTTATTTGAACTCGGGGGAACTATCGCGCTTATGTGCCGCCAGTCCGCGCTCTAGACTTCCCTGTCCGTCTCGTCTCTGCTATTCTGCATGAGGATGTGAAACGCCGGCGAGAAGCTGCTTCGTCTATTCTGGGGACCACTACTGCCTTTGATCGTATCCCGCTTTCCTCGTTGGACTCTGGCAACGCCTCACTGGGCAAGCGTACTGGCAAGTTAGTTGCTTATCCTTTACAGGACGTGGCAATCAACCCCAGCTTTTATTGGCTGTTTAATTTTTCTAGGCAATTTTTTCATTCAGTAGTTTGCCATTGCTTTATGAACGGTACGGCGCTTATACCATTGTTAAAAATCCACACAAAGCGATCTGCTACCAAACCGCCTGCAGCAGGTTTCGAACCTGGTATATCTGGATTATGAAACTGCGTTCATATCCATTAGGCCACAGACGCCGACTGGCAAAGGTATGGAAAATAACTGCTATTAATTGCTCTAGAGATAGCAGTGGGCGGGGTTTAACCTCCCCTTAAGACCATGCGATCTCCTGGATGCACAGATGATAACAGTCTACATATTAATTATCCAACGTGTTGAAAATCCACGTGAAAATGATGCATACTAATTTGCCCAGGTGGTAGAATTCCACGTTGACGAAAAAATTACAACAATATTCAGGGGTACTGATGTTATTCGAGGGTGCTACCATATCATCTAACAATTCAGGGACAGCTGAGTTTCATCGTCACAACAGACTGGAGTGAAGGCATAACAGAAGAGTTGGCTACCCGAAGAGCAGCAGCTGGGAGACTTTTTCAGGCCATACATCAAGGATTCCTCAATAGAAAGAAGTTGGCAAGAAGACGGAGATGGCTGTATACCGATCAACCAATGTTCCAGTCTTGATTTATGAAAGAAAGTCATGGCCAATGATTAAAACTTACAAATGTCAGTGTGGTGAAGTGGGATGTTATAAATATTTATAGGGGACTTAGTGTACTGACTGAGATCAGCTGTGAAGGTATATATATCTAATAAGAGTAGTGTAATATATATAACCTTACTTGCTACCACATATCTATATATCTCAGTCAGAATTATTCTGGAATAGTGTGATGCTACGTTATGTGTCTAGGGTATGAGTATGGTGAAGTGTAAGTCACAACAACAGACAGATAAACAATTTAATTTAATCCACTACTATTAACAACACTGGGACACTCACATACATATAACACTCTATGAGAATATCTTAAAGAAGTCACTCGTAACTTTTCAATTAACAATATGTATTCATTAATGTCATAAATGTGTATGTGTCCTGATTCAAATACAAAGGAACCAGGAATCACAATCAATGTTAATTACAAGTTATGTATAGAATGTATTAATATGAATCTGGGAGTGACATATATTATTAAAAATATCCTATGTGTGTCAGTTGTGTAATAGTAGTATGAGGTAATACTGGTTTTGTTTTGTTCAAGCTCTGTTGGTAGTTGTCATCATGACTTCAATAGTTTGTCTTAAGGAAATTAGTATTGGAGATGTTCTCAGTTCCTGATATTAAGACATTAAATTCCCCTCTGAATGTTATTTTTACAAAGTTATTTCAAGATGAGGGGACATAATGTTGAGCTCAGCTGGCCAAGTTAGCTTATCTGGCGTGATGGCGGCAGGAAAGGACTCCTCTGCTCGAATTCTCCTCTGGGCTCTGGAGACACCTCACTGATAGCTAAAAGGACCAAGGAGTATGCTGTCCGACACTGGATTCAGCAAAGCTCTGACCAGGTGCTGCTCAGTACATCAAGACCACTGTCCCTGAAATCAAGAAGGATGTACCTTCTACTTCATAACTAATTTATATTCTCTTTTACACTGATCACAATACAGCACCAACATTGAGTTCAGAGCATTAGGCCAACTGTCAGCTTCATTTGAAATACTTTATTCCAGTATTACCCTTCTTAATGGTTACTACGCCTCTGCAATTCCAGCATTATTTCTTTCTAGTCAATCATCTAGGTGTCAGTGTACTGTTTGGCCATTCCATGCCGTTTGACTTTTCTCCGACACCCTCTGTTCAGGTTGGAGCATTATAGGCTTTACCTCCCGTTTGCCACTGAACTACACATATATATACAGGCATAAATCAACAATTCACATTCAATTTTCATTAAAAGATATTGAATGGTTCAAGCTTACCACAATTCATACGAATAAACACAGATACGTTGATTAGCAATGAATTCTGGCACAAACTGGCACAAATTTCCATCTGCTTATCTTCCAGGCTTTTATTGAGCCAAATATAAGCTGGCTTCAACGCACTGATGCTTTATCAAGCTTATTTAAACAAGTGGTTTCGAACTAACGCTCCCAAGTGTGTATATCAGCGAGTCTGACCAATGAGCCCCGTTTCGACAAGTGTTTGAAAAAATGTTACCTTTCCCCGTTTCCCCTAACAACCAAGATAGTATTTATAGCCCGACCAATCGTGGTTAGGCTTTCATTTGTTGCGCTCCAATCAATTGGAGTTTACATGGTAGGCTATTTCTGTAACGTAAATTTTTTTCAAACACGTTAAAAAAAAATCTTATGAGCAGAAATGATTTTATGCTGTCAGGCACCCCCAATATTTTATTTTGGGTATAATTTATTAATTCCTGGACTATTTGCGTAACGTTTTACATATTATTTGTCAGCAAGCCCTAAGGAACCCAAAAATACAAATTTAAAGGAGCTACGTGGCTGCATTCAAAATATGCAATTTCTTCTACCTCCTGTTTCGAAGATGTGCTGTCTGGGTACTGTTATGTTTTCAACCGTAAACCCATCTATTGTTATCTTTTCTAATAAGAGTTTGTTATGATTTATAAACCTAACTCTGGGAAAGGGTAGTGTATTTTATCACTGTCCGTCTGAAAAAAAATTAGTGCATGTAGACTTACACGCGTGATGGCAGCATTTGTGTATCGCGCGACGCATGTTGCATGCGTTCCTGATTTTCAGCCCTCCCCTCTCTCTTTATCCTTTTGTCCATCTGTTCGTTCGTTTTGGTAACGTAATATAATTAATGTTAGGATTAATTTAGGTCATTACGCAGGGCCTCTCAATGCTTTTCCAAGAAATACAGCACACGTTTCATTGAAGAAAGCGGGTAATAATACAGTAAGCTTTTATATCAACGTGAAAGCATTACAATTTGCAGACGTAGCAGAAAACAAGGGGGATTTCGAGTACATTCTTTGTGACAGCACTGTTATTTTTCCATTGCTCTTTTCTTTATTAATTTTATTTGTTAGGCTTCATATTTACCTAATAATTTATATATGTGGATTAGAATATTCCATGACACCTCCCCTCTTAAAACAGACATTATATGTCAGTCCTTTATTCTATATACACATAGAGAAATTTATTATTATTTCTGGGGTTTACGGTGATTCTCATCACACGGATGGCGGCTTAAAAAATCCGCTCCCAGATTGGTTTTTCCAGATATATACTCAATGCTAAAATTATATGGAGCCAGAAGCAAAGACCATCGGAGTAACCTAGAGTTCTCATGCTTAGCCTGTGCTAGAAACGATAAAGGTTTGTGATCTGTTTGCAACTTAAATGCCTTCCCATATAGATAAATATTGAATTTCTTTATTGCCCATATTAATGCAAGACATTCTTTTTCGCTAGTTGAGTAGTTGATTTCAGCTTTATTCAACTTTCTGCTAGCATATGCCACTGGGCTTAATTCCCCATCCAATGCATCTGATTTCTGTAGTAAAGTTGCACCTAACCCAATATTACTTGCATCCGTCATTACTATGAATTCTTGACTTAAGTCAGGTAATTTCAAAATGGGTTTACTTGTGAGCTTTTCCTTCAATTCTTGGTAAGTCATTTCACATTGTGGTGTCCATGTAATGCGATCTGGAAGTCCTTTACGTGTCAATTCAGTTAACGGTGCACATATGGAATTAAAGTTTTTGATATACTTCTGGTAGAAACCACATAATGAGACAAAGGATCTCACGTCCTTCTTGGTTTGTGGTCTCGGGGCTTTTTGTAGTTTCTCTAAATTCTTTGGGTCAGGGGTCATGTTTCCCTGATAAACTGTGTGTCCCAAAAATTCCAATTCTTTACATCCAACGCAACATTTGGTTGGACGGGCTGTTAAATTTGCCTCCCTAAGTCGATTAAACAGCATGTTCAGAGAGTCAATGTGTTCCTCAAATGTTTCTGTTGCTATAAGGATATCATCCATAAAATTTGTTATACAGGGATTATTCAGAGGATCCAATAATTTTCTCATCATTCTAGAGAAGACACTAGGCGCATTCTTCAATCCAAATGGCAATCTATTAAACTCATAGTGTCCTTCTGAGGTACTAAAAGCTAGGTATGGTCTAACCTCAGGCTTTACTGGAATCTGATAGTATCCTTTACTCAGATCCACTTTTGAGAAATATTTAGCTTTATTTAGTCTGGCAAACAGCTGATTTGTATCCGGCAATGGATCCACCTGTCCTTCTGTAATAGCATTCAGTCTCCTGTAATCTATACAGAGTCTATGTTCTCCAGAGGGCTTCCTTAAAAGTACAACACCGGAACTATACGAAGACTCACTGTGCGAAATAATTCCTTCCTTCAACAGATAGTCTATCTCTTCCTTCAAAGCTTTCTCCTTAGCAAACGGAATCGAATATGGTTTCATACAGACAGGTGTGGGGTCTATCAGTTTCATATCATATTCCAATAGGTTTGTATGCCCTGGTCGGTCTGTTAACACCTCTGCATGATTATTTAGAACCTGTTGCACTCTCTCTTTCTGAGTTTTCGTTAAATGTGTACTGATTTTCACCTGTGCTGCTGTCTCACAGGGGTGTAATGGATATTCAAATGATGAAAGTGGTTCCTTTTTCATCTCCATGGCGATGGACAAGGTCAACAAGTGTGTCTCTTCCTGATGTTCTCTTTCCAAATATTTCTTCAGGAGATTCACATGATAGATTTTTTCTTTCCCCTTCTTATCTATCTTATAATTTGTTCTAGACACCTTCTCTAGCACTGTATATGGACCCTGCCATCCAATTTGTAACTTATTCTGACTCCCGGGCAAAAGAAGCAGTACTTTCTCTCCCACAGCCAAATTTCTGTCTTTCGCCTTCCTGTTATAATAGGCAGCATGTTTCTTCCTGGCTTGTTTCAAATTTTCATTGGCAAGTTTCCAGCCAGTTTTCAACCGAGTGGTCAGCTCATTCACATATTGGTATGAAGATGTAATGTTTTCCTCTGCCTTTTCATCGGTCCACGTTCTTAACAAAGCTTCGAGTGGACCTTTTATTGGCCTTCCAAACAATAATGTTGCCGGGGCCATACCGGTTGAACTATGGGGTACCTCCCGATAAGCAAAGAGGGCGGCGTGCAGGTACTGGTCCCATGTATCTGGTTTTTCGTGTGCCAACTTTCTCAGGATCGACATCAATGTGCCGTTAAATCTTTCCACTTGGCCGTTCCCTTGGGGATGATACACACTACAATGGAAGTGTTTGGCCTGGAAGATCCTGAAAACTTCTTCAGTTAGTTTCCCCTTGAACTGAGAGCCATTATCAGTCAAGATTTGATTGGGAAAGCCTAACCTTGTGAAAATTGTGAGCAATGCCTCTGCCACATGTTTAGAATCAATCGATGACAGGGCTACTGCCTCTCCCCACATAGAACAAGTGTCCACCAGAGTCAGAATGTAGCTGTTCCTTCTCTTGGTTCGGGTGAGAGGTCCCACAAGATCCACGGCAACTCTCTCAAAGGGTGTTCCCACTATGGGCATTTCCCCCAGAGTTGCTGGTGCAGTCCAATGTTTAGGTGCTACTCGTTGGCACTCTGGACAGGATTTTACATATCGTTTGATATCTTCAGTTATTCCTGGCCAGAAATAGTGACAAGCTATTCGCTGTCCTGTTGCGCTGATTCCCATATGACCACTGAAGGGAATCGCATGCCCTAGTTCCAACACTTTAGTCCTATATGAAGTGGGAAGGACCAGCTGTCCGTGACCATTGGATTCAGATCCAGCCTTCCTATATATCAGTTTGTTCTTCATATAAAACTCTCCCTTGTCTGGAGGTGTATGAGATTTGGGCAACTTCTTGAAACATGGCTTGAGTGTTTTGTCCTCAGCCTGTGCCTTCCTCATCTCATCTGGGTGAGTATTTATGGGATTATCCTCCTCCTTCTTTGACTGTGATCTGGTCTGCACTGTTGCCAATATCACAGGTCTCTTGGGATTCCCCAAGAAGACATATCTACACCCCAATATTAGAGGGTAGATTGGCTCATTTATCACTGCTGCTTTTATGATTCCTTCCACATATCGCGTTTTCACTTTTATTCGGGCGACGGGAAGTGTCATGGTAGCTACATCCTTGGTTGCAGTTTGAATCTCCACTGTTTCTGTGGTGTATTGATCGGCCTGCACCAGGTGAGAACTCACAACGGAATCGTAATCTAAACCGGTATCATATAAACATCTTATAGTGACACCATTACAGATGACATCTTCACACACTGGGGGGTGGTATGGTTCCTGTAATTCTTCAGGTTTGCCCTTCTTTTCCTTTTTCCCCGATGTCATAGCAGCAAAATGAGGAGGTTTCCTTCTACAATGGTCAGTGTCATGATTGTTCATCTTACAATTTTTACACCACCTTTTTCCTTGGTTGAAAGATTTTCTTTCATCATATTTCCTTTCATCGAATTGTGGGAATTTATTTTTATTGTCATACCGTGGCCTATCAAATTGGTGCTTACCTTTATTTTGATCCTTAGGATCAAATTTATTAAAGTTCTGTGGTGCCCTAAAGTTGTCCACCTGTTTCTTTTTATTACCTGTTACCTCTGCTTGAGCTGCTTGATACCTTTCAGCAACATTTAGCAACTCACCCAGCCTCTCTGCACCTTGTTCCATGAGAAACTTTCTCAGGTCTGGAGCCATGGACTCTCTTAGCTGCTCTATAAGGACCATTTCCTTAAGATCTTGGGTTTTCCCCAGAGAAGTCCATTTCTCCAAGTATGTCTCTATTCGTGCAGAGAACTGGTGATATGTTTCACCTGACAGTAGTTTAGCATTCCTAAATTTTTTCCTATAAAATTCTGCATTCTTTTCATACCTTAACAAAAGAGCCTGCTTTAGCATGTCATAATTTTCCTGATCACCTCTGCTCATTTTTGCAAAAACCTCATAAGCTGCCCCACGAAGTCCCTGAGATAACTTTAAGCTCCACCTTTCTCTCTCTAACCCATACGTGGTAGCTAATAGCTCATACCTATTTAGGTAGCTCTCAATATCATCGTCTTTCTCAACAAAATGATCTAAATGAAAGTTCATAGCTGAGGTTGAGGCTCCTTGAGTAACCGTAGCATCAGAGGCAAAGGGACTGGCACCATTTTCAGGAGCATGGCCCTGAAACTCAAACTCCCTTAGTCGTAACTCATGTTCCCTTTGTAATCTCTTCTCCTCCTTTTCTGCTTCCCTTTCTGCAGCTAATCTCTTTTCTTCTCTTTCTGCAGCCTGTCTTCTTTCCTCGGCTTCCAATGCTTTAGCCTCTTTGTCAGCCTCAATCTGCAACCTCTTAGTCTCAGCCTCAGCTTCAAACTGTAACTTCTTAATTTCCTTGTCAGCCTCTAACTTTCTTTCGGCTTCTTTTTCTAATCTTCTTTCTTCGCGTTCAATAAATTTGTCACATTCCGTAGTGACATAGGCAACCATAACTTGCCCATCTAATCCTAACTCTTTTGCAGTCTGTACAGCAGCAGATCGAAACTTGGCCAGGTCCGCCATTGTCTATCAGATAAATTTCTACAATGTCTAACCAACAATTCAAATTCTAAATATATATAATGGACAACACAGGCACCGTGAGCTCAACCTTATTTAATTCCACCCAAGGATACCTTTTAATTCTTATATTCCCTGAAGTGAATTACCCCCAATATTTTTAATAGGGAAAGATTCAAAATCCCGGACGAGCCCCCAATATATGTGGTGAAGTGGGATGTTATAAATATTATAGGGGACTTAGTGTACTGACTGAGATCAGCTGTGAAGGTATATATATCTAATAAGAGTAGTGTAATATATATATAACCTTACTTGCTACCACATATCTATATATCTCAGTCAGAATTATTCTGGAATAGTGTGATGCTACGTTATGTGTCTAGGGTATGAGTATGGTGAAGTGTAAGTCACAACAACAGACAGATAAACAATTTAATTTAATCCACTACTATTAACAACACTGGGACACTCACATACATATAACACTCTATGAGAATATCTTAAAGAAGTCACTCGTAACTTTTCAATTAACAATATGTATTCATTAATGTCATAAATGTGTATGTGTCCTGATTCAAATACAAAGGAACCAGGAATCACAATCAATGTTAATTACAAGTTATGTACAGAATGTATTAATATGAATCTGGGAGTGACATATATTATTAAAAATATCCTATGTGTGTCAGTTGTGTAATAGTAGTATGAGGTAATACTGGTTTTGTTTTGTTCAAGCTCTGTTGGTAGTTGTCATCATGACTTCAATAGTTTGTCTTAAGGAAATTAGTATTGGAGATGTTCTCAGTTCCTGATATTAAGACATTAAATTCCCCTCTGAATGTTATTTTTACAAAGTTATTTCAAGATGAGGGGACATAATGTTGAGCTCAGCTGGCCAAGTTAGCTTATCTGGCGTGATGGTGGCAGGAAAGGACTCCTCTGCTCGAATTCTCCTCTGGGCTCTGGAGACACCTCACTGATAGCTAAAAGGACCAAGGAGTATGCTGTCCGACACTGGATTCAGCAAAGCTCTGACCAGGTGCTGCTCAGTACATCAAGACCACTGTCCCTGAAATCAAGAAGGATGTACCTTCTACTTCATAACTAATTTATATTCTCTTTTACACTGATCACAATACAGCACCAACATTGAGTTCAGAGCATTAGGCCAACTGTCAGCTTCATTTGAAATACTTTATTCCAGTATTACCCTTCTTAATGGTTACTACGCCTCTGCAATTCCAGCATTATTTCTTTCTAGTCAATCATCTAGGTGTCAGTGTACTGTTTGGCCATTCCATGCCGTTTGACTTTTCTCCGACACCCTCTGTTCAGGTTGGAGCATTATAGGCTTTACCTCCCGTTTGCCACTGAACTACACATATATATACAGGCATAAATCAACAATTCACATTCAATTTTCATTAAAAGATATTGAATGGTTCAAGCTTACCACAATTCATACGAATAAACACAGATACGTTGATTAGCAATGAATTCTGGCACAAACTGGCACAAATTTCCATCTGCTTATCTTCCAGGCTTTTATTGAGCCAAATATAAGCTGGCTTCAACGCACTGATGCTTTATCAAGCTTATTTAAACAAGTGGTTTCGAACTAACGCTCCCAAGTGTGTATATCAGCGAGTCTGACCAATGAGCCCCGTTTCGACAAGTGTTTGAAAAAATGTTACCTTTCTACGTCTCCCTAACAACCAAGATAGTATTTATAGTCCGACCAATCGTGGTTAGGCTTTCATTTGTTGCGCTCCAATCAATTGGGAGTTTACATGTTAGGCTATTTATGTAACGTAAGGTTTTTTCAAACACGTTAAAAAAAAATTTTATGAGCAGAAATGATTTTGTGTTGTCAGGCATCCCCACTATTTTATTTTGGTTATAATTTATTAATTCCTGGACTATTTGCGTAACGTTTTACATATTATTTGTCAGCAAGCCCTAAGGAACCCAAAAATACAAATTTAAAGGAGCTACGTGGCTGCATTCAAAATATGCAATTTCTTCTACCTCCTGTTTCGAAGATGTGCTGTCTGGGTACTGTTATGTTTTCAACCGTAAACCCATCTATTGTTATCTTTTCTAATAAGAGTTTGTTGTGATTTATAAACCTAACTCTGGGAAAGGGTAGTGTATTTTATCACTGTCCGTCTGAAAAAAAATTAGTGCATGTAGACTTACACGCGTGATGGCAGCATTTGTGTATCGCGCGACGCATGTTGCATGCGTTCCTGATTTTCAGCCCTCCCCTCTCTCTTTATCCTTTTGTCCATCTGTTCGTTCGTTTTGGTAACGTAATATAATTAATGTTAGGATTAATTTAGGTCATTACGCAGGGCCTCTCAATGCTTTTCCAAGAAATACAGCACACGTTTCATTGAAGAAAGCGGGTAATAATACAGTAAGCTTTTATATCAACGTGAAAGCATTACAATTTGCAGACGTAGCAGAAAACAAGGGGGATTTCGAGTACATTCTTTGTGACAGCACTGTTATTTTTCCATTGCTCTTTTCTTTATTAATTTTATTTGTTAGGCTTCATATTTACCTAATAATTTATATATGTGGATTAGAATATTCCATGACACCTCCCCTCTTAAAACAGACATTATATGTCAGTCCTTTATTCTATATACACATAGAGAAATTTATTATTATTTCTGGGGTTTACGGTGATTCTCATCACACGGATGGCGGCTTAAAAAATCCGCTCCCAGATTGGTTTTTTCCAGATATATACTCAATGCTAAAATTATATGGAGCCAGAAGCAAAGACCATCGGAGTAACCTAGAGTTCTCATGCTTAGCCTGTGCTAGAAACGATAAAGGTTTGTGATCTGTTTGCAACTTAAATGCCTTCCCATATAGATAAATATTGAATTTCTTTATTGCCCATATTACTGCAAGACATTCTTTTTCGCTAGTTGAGTAGTTGATTTCAGCTTTATTCAACTTTCTGCTAGCATATGCCACTGGGCTTAATTCCCCATCCAATGCATCTGATTTCTGTAGTAAAGTTGCACCTAACCCAATATTACTTGCATCCGTCCTTACTATGAATTCTTGACTTAAGTCAGGTAATTTCAAAATGGGTTTACTTGTGAGCTTTTCCTTCAATTCTTGGTAAGTCATTTCACATTGTGGTGTCCATGTAATGCGATCTGGAAGTCCTTTACGTGTCAATTCAGTTAACGGTGCACATATGGAATTAAAGTTTTTGATATACTTCTGGTAGAAACCACATAATGAGACAAAGGATCTCACGTCCTTCTTGGTTTGTGGTCTCGGGGCTTTTTGTAGTTTCTCTAAATTCTTTGGGTCAGGGGTCATGTTTCCCTGATAAACTGTGTGTCCCAAAAATTCCAATTCTTTACATCCAACGCAACATTTGGTTGGACGGGCTGTTAAATTTGCCTCCCTAAGTCGATTAAACAGCATGTTCAGAGAGTCAATGTGTTCCTCAAATGTTTCTGTTGCTATAAGGATATCATCCATAAAAATTTGTTATACAGGGATTATTCAGAGGATCCAATAATTTTCTCATCATTCTAGAGAAGACACTAGGCGCATTCTTCAATCCAAATGGCAATCTATTAAACTCATAGTGTCCTTCTGAGGTACTAAAAGCTAGGTATGGTCTAACCTCAGGCTTTACTGGAATCTGATAGTATCCTTTACTCAGATCCACTTTTGAGAAATATTTAGCTTTATTTAGTCTGGCAAACAGCTGATTTGTATCCGGCAATGGATCCACCTGTCCTTCTGTAATAGCATTCAGTCTCCTGTAATCTATACAGAGTCTATGTTCTCCAGAGGGCTTCCTTAAAAGTACAACACCGGAACTATACGAAGACTCACTGTGCGAAATAATTCCTTCCTTCAACAGATAGTCTATCTCTTCCTTCAAAGCTTTCTCCTTAGCAAACGGAATCGAATATGGTTTCATACAGACAGGTGTGGGGTCTATCAGTTTCATATCATATTCCAATAGGTTTGTATGCCCTGGTCGGTCTGTTAACACCTCTGCATGATTATTTAGAACCTGTTGCACTCTCTCTTTCTGAGTTTTCGTTAAATGTGTACTGATTTTCACCTGTGCTGCTGTCTCACAGGGGTGTAATGGATATTCAAATGATGAAAGTGGTTCCTTTTTCATCTCCATGGCGATGGACAAGGTCAACAAGTGTGTCTCTTCCTGATGTTCTCTTTCCAAATATTTCTTCAGGAGATTCACATGATAGATTTTTTCTTTCCCCTTCTTATCTATCTTATAATTTGTTCTAGACACCTTCTCTAGCACTGTATATGGACCCTGCCATCCAATTTGTAACTTATTCTGACTCCCAGGCAAAAGAAGCAGTACTTTCTCTCCCACAGCCAAATTTCTGTCTTTCGCCTTCCTGTTATAATAGGCAGCATGTTTCTTCCTGGCTTGTTTCAAATTTTCATTGGCAAGTTTCCAGCCAGTTTTCAACCGAGTGGTCAGCTCATTCACATATTGGTATGAAGATGTAATGTTTTCCTCTGCCTTTTCATCGGTCCACGTTCTTAACAAAGCTTCGAGTGGACCTTTTATTGGCCTTCCAAACAATAATGTTGCCGGGGCCATACCGGTTGAACTATGGGGTACCTCCCGATAAGCAAAGAGGGCGGCGTGCAGGTACTGGTCCCATGTATCTGGTTTTTTCGTGTGCCAACTTTCTCAGGATCGACATCAATGTGCCGTTAAATCTTTCCACTTGGCCGTTCCCTTGGGGATGATACACACTACAATGGAAGTGTTTGGCCTGGAAGATCCTGAAAACTTCTTCAGTTAGTTTCCCCTTGAACTGAGAGCCATTATCAGTCAAGATTTGATTGGGAAAGCCTAACCTTGTGAAAATTGTGAGCAATGCCTCTGCCACATGTTTAGAATCAATCGATGACAGGGCTACTGCCTCTCCCCACATAGAACAAGTGTCCACCAGAGTCAGAATGTAGCTGTTCCTTCTCTTGGTTCGGGTGAGAGGTCCCACAAGATCCACGGCAACTCTCTCAAAGGGTGTTCCCACTATGGGCATTTCCCCCAGAGTTGCTGGTGCAGTCCAATGTTTAGGTGCTACTCGTTGGCACTCTGGACAGGATTTTACATATCGTTTGATATCTTCAGTTATTCCTGGCCAGAAATAGTGACAAGCTATTCGCTGTCCTGTTGCGCTGATTCCCATATGACCACTGAAGGGAATCGCATGCCCTAGTTCCAACACTTTAGTCCTATATGAAGTGGGAAGGACCAGCTGTCCGTGACCATTGGATTCAGATCCAGCCTTCCTATATATCAGTTTGTTCTTCATATAAAACTCTCCCTTGCCTGGAGGTGTATGAGATTTGGGCAACTTCTTGAAACATGGCTTGAGTGTTTTGTCCTCAGCCTGTGCCTTCCTCATCTCATCTGGGTGAGTATTTATGGGATTATCCTCCTCCTTCTTTGACTGTGATCTGGTCTGCACTGTTGCCAATATCACAGGTCTCTTGGGATTCCCCAAGAAGACATATCTACACCCCAATATTAGAGGGTAGATTGGCTCATTTATCACTGCTGCTTTTATGATTCCTTCCACATATCGCGTTTTCACTTTTATTCGGGCGACGGGAAGTGTCATGGTAGCTACATCCTTGGTTGCAGTTTGAATCTCCACTGTTTCTGTGGTGTATTGATCGGCCTGCACCAGGTGAGAACTCACAACGGAATCGTAATCTAAACCGGTATCATATAAACATCTTATAGTGACACCATTACAGATGACATCTTCACACACTGGGGGGTGGTATGGTTCCTGTAATTCTTCAGGTTTGCCCTTCTTTTCCTTTTTTCCCCGATGTCATAGCAGCAAAATGAGGAGGTTTCCTTCTACAATGGTCAGTGTCATGATTGTTCATCTTACAATTTTTACACCACCTTTTTCCTTGGTTGAAAGATTTTCTTTCATCATATTTCCTTTCATCGAATTGTGGGAATTTATTTTTATTTTCATACCGTGGCCTATCAAATTGGTGCTTACCTTTATTTTGATCCTTAGGATCAAATTTATTAAAGTTCTGTGGTGCCCTAAAGTTGTCCACCTGTTTCTTTTTATTACCTGTTACCTCTGCTTGAGCTGCTTGATACCTTTCAGCAACATTTAGCAACTCAGCCAGCCTCTCTGCACCTTGTTCCATGAGAAACTTTCTCAGGTCTGGAGCCATGGACTCTCTTAGCTGCTCTATAAGGACCATTTCCTTAAGATCTTGGGTTTTCCCCAGAGAAGTCCATTTCTCCAAGTATGTCTCTATTCGTGCAGAGAACTGGTGATATGTTTCACCTGACAGTAGTTTAGCATTCCTAAATTTTTTCCTATAAAA
Source organism: Oreohelix idahoensis (assembly GCA_024509875.1). NCBI lineage: Eukaryota > Metazoa > Mollusca > Gastropoda > Stylommatophora > Oreohelicidae > Oreohelix > Oreohelix idahoensis. Next base: position 93,019 of record JAMPIV010019145.1, read on the forward strand.
TTCTGCATTCTTTTCATACCTTAACAAAAGACCTGCTTTAGCATGTCATAATTTTCCTGATCACCTCTGCTCATTTTTGCAAAAACCTCATAAGCTGCCCCACGAAGTCCCTGAGATAACTTTAAGCTCCACCTTTCTCTCTCTAACCCATACGTGGTAGCTAATAGCTCATACCTATTTAGGTAGCTCTCAATATCATCGTCTTTCTCAACAAAATGATCTAAATGAAAATTCATAGCTGAGGTTGAGGCTCCTTGAGTAACCGTAGCATCAGAGGCAAAGGGACTGGCACCATTTTCAGGAGCATGGCCCTGAAACTCAAACTCCCTTAGTCGTAACTCATGTTCCCTTTGTAATCTCTTCTCCTCCTTTTCTGCTTCCCTTTCTGCAGCTAATTTCCTCTCTTCCCTTTCTGCAGCCTGTCTTCTTTCCTCGGCTTCCAATGCTTTAGTCTCTTTGTCAGCCTCAATCTGCAACCTCTTAGTCTCAGCCTCAGCTTCAAACTGTAACTTCTTAATTTCCTTGTCAGCCTCTAACTTTCTTTCGGCCTCTTTTTCTAATCTTCTTTCTTCGCGTTCAATAAATTTGTCACATTCCGTCGTGACATAGGCAACCATAACTTGCCCATCTAATCCTAACTCTTTTGCAGTCTGTACAGCAGCAGATCGAAACTTGGCCAGGTCCGCCATTGTCTATCAGATAAATTTCTACAATGTCTAACCAACAATTCAAATTCTAAATATATATAATGGACAACACAGGCACCGTGAGCTCAACCTTATTTAATTCCACCCAAGGATACCTTTTAATTCTTATATTCCCTGAAGTGAATTACCCCCAATATTTTTTAATAGGGAAAGATTCAAAATCCCGGACGAGCCCCCCAATATATGTGGTGAAGTGGGATGTTATAAATATTTATAGGGGACTTAGTGTACTGACTGAGATCAGCTGTGAAGGTATATATATCTAATAAGAGTAGTGTAATATATATATAACCTTACTTGCTACCACATATCTATATATCTCAGTCAGAATTATTCTGGAATAGTGTGATGCTACGTTATGTGTCTAGGGTATGAGTATGGTGAAGTGTAAGTCACAACAACAGACAGATAAACAATTTAATTTAATCCACTACTATTAACAACACTGGGACACTCACATACATATAACACTCTATGAGAATATCTTAAAGAAGTCACTCGTAACTTTTCAATTAACAATATGTATTCATTAATGTCATAAATGTGTATGTGTCCTGATTCAAATACAAAGGAACCAGGAATCACAATCAATGTTAATTACAAGTTATGTACAGAATGTATTAATATGAATCTGGGAGTGACATATATTATTAAAAATATCCTATGTGTGTCAGTTGTGTAATAGTAGTATGAGGTAATACTGGTTTTGTTTTGTTCAAGCTCTGTTGGTAGTTGTCATCATGACTTCAATAGTTTGTCTTAAGGAAAGTAGTATTGGAGATGTTCTCAGTTCCTGATATTAAGACAATTAAATTCCCCTCTGAATGTTATTTTTTACAAAGTTATTTCAAGATGAGGGGACATAATGTTGAGCTCAGCTGGCCAAGTTAGCTTATCTGGCGTGATGGCGGCAGGAAAGGACTCCTCTGCTCGAATTCTCCTCTGGGCTCTGGAGACACCTCACTGATAGCTAAAAGGACCAAGGAGTATGCTGTCCGACACTGGATTCAGCAAAGCTCTGACCAGGTGCTGCTCAGTACCATCAAGACCACTGTCCCTGAACTCAAGAAGGATGTACCTTCTACTTCATAACTAATTTATATTCTCTTTTACACTGATCACAATACAGCACAAACATTGAGTTCAGAGCATTAGGCCAACTGTCAGCTTCATTTGAAATACTTTATTCCAGTATTACCCTTCTTAATGGTTACTACGCCTCTGCACTTCCAGCATTATTTCTTTCTAGTCAATCATCCAGGTGTCAGTGTACTGTTTGGCCATTCCATGCCGTTTTACTTCTCTCCGACACCCTCTGTTCAGGCTGGAGCATTATAGGCTTTACCTCCCGTTTGCCACTGAACTACACATATATATACAGGCATAAATCAACAATTCACATTCAATTTTCATTAAAAGATATTGAATGGTTCAAGCTTACCAAAATTCATACGAATAAACACAGATACGTTGATTAGCAATGAATTCTGGCACAAACTGGCACAAATTCCCATCTGCTTATCTTCCAGGCTTTTATTTAGCCAAATATAAGCTGGCTTCAACGCACTGATGCTCTATCAAGCTTATTTGAACGAGTGGTTTCGAACTAACGCTCCCAAGTGTGTATATCAGCGAGTCTGACCAATGAGCCCCGTTTCGACAAGTGTTTGAAAAAATGTTATCTTTTCCCGTCTCCCCTAACAACCAAGATAGTATTTATAGCCCGACCAATCGTGGTTAGGCTTTCATTTGTTGCGCTCCAATCAATTTGGAGTTTACATGGTAGGCTATTTCTGTAACGTAAATTTTTTTCAAACACGTTAAAAAAAAATCTTATGAGCAGAAATGATTTTATTCTGTCAGGCACCCCCAATATTTTATTTTGGGTATAATTTATTAATTCCTGGACTATTTGCGTAACGTTTTACATATTATTTGTCAGCAAGCCCTAAGGAACCCAAAAATACAAATTTAAAGGAGCTACGTGGCTGCGTTCAAAATATGCAATTTCTTCTACCTCCTGTTTCGAAGATGTGCTGTCTGGGTACTGTTATGTTTTCACACGTAAACCCATCTATTGTTATCTTTTCTAATAAGAGTTTTTTATGATTTATAAACCTAACTCTGGGGAAAGGGTAGTGTATTTTATCACTGTCCGTCTGAAAAAAAATTAGTGCATGTAGACTTACACGCGTGATGGCAGCATTTGTGTATCGCGCGACGCGTGTTGCATGCGTTCCTGATTTTCAGCCCTCCCCTCTCCCTTTATCCTTTTGTCCATCTGTTCGTTCGTTTTGGTAACGTAATATAATTAATGTTAGGATTAATTTAGGTCATTACGCAGGGCCTCTCAATGCTTTTCCAAGAAATACAGCACACGTTTCATTGAAGAAAGCGGGTAATAATACAGTAAGCTTTTATATCAACGTGAAAGCATTACAATTTGCAGACGTAGCAGAAAACAAGGGGGATTTCGAGTACATTCTTTGTGACAGCACTGTTATTTTTCCATTGCTCTTTTCTTTATTAATTTTATTTGTTAGGCTTCATATTTACCTAATAATTTATATATGTGGATTAGAATATTCCATGACAGTCAGCTCCAAACCTCCTAAATGAGGTATCGGAGTTAGGTGGTTGAAGTAAAAGGAAGATACATGGTACGCAAACGACGTTACAGCAATGCCTCAAAACCCGGCCACTGCAGACCCAAGTAGAACAATAACAACTGCTATGGTATAACCATGTCTGCAGAATTCTGGAAGATCGGCTACCTCGACAAATATGGGAAACTAAGAGCCAAGGATCCAGACCTCCAGAGCAACCCAGATTCCACTGGGAGAACAATATTGAACGATCTCTAAGAAACCGAGGACTAGATTGGAACCAGGCCAGGAGGAAAACAGCCGATTGGATGATATGGCGTTCTCGCTAGTAAACCTCTGCATCTCAGTGTAGAAGAGGAACGACTAAGTAAGTAAGTAAGCTTTTATTGTTATTAATTTGAATTGGGATATCAATCATTTTTAAAACAAAAGGTTCGGCAACCATTCTTGTGCTGTTCTGCCCCCTTGTGTCAGTCCCCATCACTGAGGTTCGAGTATTAGTCTGCTTGAACAGCTGCATAAGGATAATGTGACTGCATCTTTGTCTTTGTTTATTGTTTGCTTTTCGTACTTCTTTTTCGCTTGCCTTCGTCTTCTGGTGAAGCGTGTTACAGTGCAACCAAAGTGTAAGTAAGCCAGTTAACCTCCGACATCATAAGTTCAATCAACCTGATGTAATGAAGAAAGTTATATATTTAACTTCAAATAATCGTTACATTTATATTTCTTTTTTCTTTGCTTTCATGATATACCACTTTACTATCGTTTGAAGCTACATTAGGTCATCTATACTGAGCACCCTTTCCATTGTAATGTACAAATTGCTATCTCCAAATTACATGTTTACGCCATTCGTCTATTTTCCATATTATTTGCAATGTATATTCATTTATGGAAAAGGCTTCGGGAGTAAACCCCGAAGATAAATCAGGAGTCGAAGTCCCTAAGGCAGTCTAATGTCGATTCGACATTATTCTGGCACCTTTTGCGACGTGGCTGGTACCAAACTGTATCGGCTACTGCCGTTCCTTTGGATCTACCAGCTGTATGGAGAGGGGGAACATGCTGCATGGGTAACAGCTTGATCTCCATATAACTGTGCCCAATCTCGCGCCCTGGACAGGACATTCCAGCTTCACCCTGTAGGTCTCGACAAAACACGGGAAGTAGCAGTTACCGTGTATAAGTATTTTGCCCAATTGGCGTAGGGCATGGCGCCAGGGGCTACTTCTGACTGTGGGAGAGGTTCAAGCTGCGCAGCCCCCAGTCAAATAGGTGTTGTCCCGCCACTGTCTGCTTTCCCCATTGGGTGCGTGGGGATTAGGGTCAAACCCAAACTGTGGACAGAAAATTGTGCATCTAGCAATTACCACAAAACAAGAAGTAACAGAAATAAACAAACTCTCAGATTTTCATACTGGAACGTCCTGACTACTTTGACTGGATTATCCGAAAACCTACAGGACATAAACGATGTCAAGAAGACAGCCGTAATCAATGACGAGCGTAAACGACTTCAGGTGGATATAGCTGCACTACAGAAAACGCGCCTGTTAGGCTCTGGAATGGTGAACGAGAAGGACTAAACATTTTATCGTCAAGGGAAAGACCTTAATAAAACTAGAAAACACAGAGTAGGTTTTGCGGTAACAAAATTGCTAACTAAAATGGTTGAACCAGGTGAGAATGGATCAGAACGCATGTTAACGCTCCGCCTGCAAACTAGCGCAGGTCCCATCACCCTTGTCAGCGTGTATTCTCCTACTCTGTATTCTGCCTCCGAAGCTAGACGAGTTCTACGAGAATCAAGCAACAGTCATTAAAAGCATTCCTAGGCAAGAACAGCTTGTTCTCCTTGGTGACTTTAACGCTAGAGTGGGCGCCGATAATGTTTCATGGCATTCGCGTCTGCGCAGGTTTGGTATTGGCAAGATGAATGAAAATGGACAACGGCTCTTGGAGTTGTGTGTCCATCATGACCTCTGCGTGACCAACACCTACTTTCAGACAAAACCCCAGCATAAGTTGTTATGGAGACACCCACGATCCGAGACACCCACGATCCAAACACTGGCATCAACTAGATCTGATTCTCGTAAGAAGGCCACTTCTCGTGTCTGTGCTCTCCACGCCCTCGTACCATAGTGCAGACTGTGATACAGATCAGTCCTTGGTTTGCTGCAAAATCAGAGCAGAACTAAGAAAACTACATCGTGCCAGACATGAAGGGAAACCCCGCATTTATACCAGCAAGATATGTGAATGCAAGGGAACGTCCTGTCCATTTTGTTGATTTCTGACAAAGGATTCATGTGCAAGGTGTGAATCGTCTTGAGCCACTTTAGTTCAATATGTAATTATCAGTTATTTTCATCTACGTTTAAGGATAATTACGCCCAGAGTTACGTCTAGTTCTTCTATTAATGTTGATCTTGATCCACCTGCTATTACTCTCGTAGCGTCATTGTAAATTCTGCCTCGTTTGGATGTGTTGTAAGATGAAGCAGATTAAACAACAACTCTACCGTTGCCTGTTTCCCTCACGTAAAGATTAATCAGTATTACTTTCGTAGTAACCTCCCATCCCCCATTCCCCTCCTCTTTACCCTTTTAGATTGTCAGCACATTAATGATACCCCTGTATCTTTCTAACGAATGGGCTATTTGATTATTTAATGCAGTGTTCATAAACGGGTAACAAGGAAAAAATAAAAATGCACTACTCAAGAAACGTCTGATAATTTTTTTTAAATTTTAGGTTTAAAGTCCCACAATTGAGGATGTACTCTCTTTTTTGTCATTATTAAAACTTCAACAGCAGGATTTAGAGTTGATACTTGTATAACTATTATCATGGTGGTTTCTGGACTTCCAAGAGCACAATTAGAAGTCTGACGGGGAGAGAAGCCTGAAGGAATCAGAAAGAATTAGAATTAATTACCGAATACACGGGGAAGCAGGCAGGGGGTAAAGGTTTCAAAGTGAGCCGACAATCTAAAGACGTAATGAGATAGCAACAATTAGATACGTTTGTCACCAAGGTCTTGGTTGATCGTAGCAGTTATCCTAATTTGATCACATTATAACGGTCTGCCCCTGGGCGTGCTATCCTCATTAAAAAAAAAATAAAAGACTATCCAGTAAACACCACAATTTTAAACTGATTAACAAAAACTGAAATCTTTATTCGCCAAGACTGTTAAAGGTACGCAATGACTAAAATAACTGAACTTCAATGAACAACAACGGATTATCTCCCTTTACTGTGACAAGTGCAAATAATGTGAACAACGAATATTTTAAAATGTGTTATAGTCCGATAGGAGATACTGCCGGAGTGTCACGAAAGGATTGTGATGTTATAAAATGAAAGATATACTGAACAAAAAGATATATCAGATGATACCAGGATAGTGCCAGGTAAGAGTCTGGTCTTACAAGTAATACCCCCTTTTCTGAAAAGAAATAGGGTGTATTGACATCAGGTTAGAATCAGCTGTACAAATCTCAGGTTGTTGGAAAGATATGTCCTGAAGATCTATTTGCTCCTTTCGTAGATTCACCTTTGGTAATATGTGTTGTTATGTTGATATGTTTATCTAGGGGTATTTGTCACGGAGTGTTTTGAGGGTATCTTGATTGCGTGAATGTTCCCATGCTCCAGCGGGAGTTTATTAGTTATGTGAGTTGTTGGGGGTGGGGAATGCGTGCATTGTAATAGTTTAGTTACAAGGTACAAGCAATGTTGTGAGCGGAGATCAAGACAAGCTTCTAGCCGTAGTTATGCGTGAATGAAGCTCAGTGGAGTGGAAGGTTTTCACGTGTCTGGTGATTGCGAATGAAAGGGGTCAGTCAGAGAGAGAGAGATGTGTGTTGGGTCAGCAGTGTGTTGGGCAGTGTTGCCACAGCTGGGTATTTTTTTTACTAGATCTGGGTTTTTTGGCTTCCGTCTGGGTATCTTGGTATTGTTTTTTCAAATCTGCATTAATCTGGGTATTTTTGACAATTGGCATTTACAATGTATGTATATTCTGTGCGCTGAGCATTATACATCATATTTATATTATAATTAAATGTAAAAAATTATGTGCTATATATTTTTTATTCCACTTAAATTTAATTATTGTTTTTAACCACATCAATGACGTCATTTTTTTTACTCGTTTACATCAACTATTTATTGTTATTCTGTTAATGGCTGTCATCTACAATACTCAGTCATTTTTGCGATGTGTTTAAAGTATTTCAGACTTAAGCAGACAAACAGCATATGGTTGAAGATGTGCGTGAAGGACGTTGTTGGCAGAGATATGCAACGATTTTGGAACTCCACAATCAAGATTCCACGTTGTCAATTCATGCATGTGATCTTTGACGAAGGAGAAGTTGTCGACATGGATGCCGAGTCGCTGACAAGTGACAATTTTCAACAGTAACAAGTTACAACTAACATTTTATATTTGATTTGAGGAACATTTTGTTAATGTAACTGCTGTAATTATGTTACTGTTAAAATATCTTATTTTCAAGAGTTCATATATTGGGGTGTTTATAAAATCATTTTTATATAATTGTGAATTTTTGGTAATAAAAAATAAAATAAAAATGAAGAAATAAATAAAAATTGGTAGCACACAGCTTATGTGTGCTAAAGTACACTAAAATATTGTGTAAGCATCGTCTATCCCGTGTATTTGAGGCATAAAATAATCTGGGTATTTCTGAGTTTTTTAAGAAGAAAATCTGGGTTTATCTCTAGAACTTGAGTGGCAACCTTGGTGTTGGGCTAGTAGAGAGTTGAGTCAGTAGACAGGAGACGGCGAAGAGCGTACCGGAGAGAAGGGTGGATGTTGCAGTAGTTGTTTATGAAGTAGTCTATTTGATGTTTGTAGTGATTCCGAGAAGCAGAGTGCTTACAGGATACTCGGGATTGGTGATGGATATATTATTTGTAATGGCCCTACGTCCATTGTGACTAATTGTGAATATAATATATTGTTGGAGATTGACATAGCTGTTGGAGTTGTTCCTTAGACAGTGGGATAGGACGAGTGGTGTATAAGTGTCTAACCTTCCTACATCCACCCACATACACCCTACCCGTCACAGTATTAATATAGTCTATTATCAATCTAAAACTAGAACTTTAATTATGTCATGGTAGGTGTTTAGAAGAAGTAGACGGCGAAGCAGGTGTGGAGTGGCAGTGTTTCCTTTGTTTGTAGTGATAGGACGAGTAGCAGAGTGCTTACAGGATACTCGGGATTATTGGTGATGGATATATATATTTTTGTAATGGCCCCCCTTTACGTCCATTGTGACTAATTGTGAATATAATATATTGTTGGAGATTGACATAGCTGTTGGAGTTGTTCCTTAGACAGTGGGATAGGACGAGTGGTGTATAAGTGTCTAACCTTCCTACATCCACCCACATACACCCTACTCGTCACAGTATTAATATAGTCTATTATCAATCTAAATTAAATATAAAAACAAACTGGAACTTTAATTCCAATAATTCAGCAAGTCTGTTGATAAAGGTATTTTCAATTTATTTACCTAACCCTGTTCTCTTTTGGTTAGGTAACTTTAAGAAAACTCAAAGGTATTTACAGTTTTAAATAAATAAGCATAGAAACTTAAATTTATAAACATAATCTTCTTTTAAAGTTTCCACTGTCTTCCACATTGATAAATAATTATAAAGTTAATACAATGTCAATGACTGTGACGGTAGGATGGATTCATAATGTCTTAAAATTCATCATAAGCTGAACTGTTCTTAATCTTTGTATGTTTCTTTTATGGTGATATATTTTATTTGAATACACTGATCAGTGGCTATACAAAGGCCACAACTGAAATCCAGGAATATCCTCATTCGTCTGCCGTGGTCGAACAACTCGGTGACTTCTCAGGCAGTGGACTAATGTTGGCTAGCTACAAGAACATCATAAGCAGTTACTCTTCAATGTCCATAACGAGGTGTAGAAATCAAATAATTCAAGTCCTTTGCAAGGTACAACGTTTACAGGATCAAACGATTGTAGGACAAAACTGAAATCCAAATAATCAGAACCTCTGTATGCTCCAGCACTACCCTGCTTTTTTACACACAAAGGACATAACAAACAGATTCAGACATTGTGCTCACATATGCACAGGACAATTTACCTTTTCCCCCCCCCCCCCCCCCATCACAGTCACTTCTTCTTCTTCTTTGATCCATAGCCGCCGACCGTCAAAGCAGTCAGCGGCCATCACGCCTAGTGGCGTCTTGTAGGGCAACAACAAATTGATTCCACTTTGCTCGGTCGGTGGCCATCCTTCGTACAGTGCCCCAACTCTGGTTCATTCTTTGCATCTCAGCCTCCATAGAGTCCTCCGCCAGGTTGTTTTTGGTCGGCCTCTGTTTCGTTTTCCTTCAGGGGTCCAAAGCATAGCCACTCCCGTGATGGCATCGGGGTATCTTCTGAGGACATGGCCAACCCAGCTCCAGCGTCTGCCAGCTATGATGATGTGCATGTCCTCTTGCTTGTTCCGAGTAAGCAGACCCTGGTTGGTGATGGTATTCAGCCAAAAAATTCGGTGAATTTTTCCTAGGCATGCCGTGCAAAAAGAGGACAATCTCGACACCTCCTTCTCTGCATCTCTCCAGCACCCTGCACCACAGAGAAGCACAGAAAGCACGCAGCTCCGATATAATCCCAACTCTGCGCCTGTGCTGCACAGAGAGGACCCCAGACGCCGCCTAGGCCAAAAAAGGCCGCCCTTGCCCCATCCATTCCGATGCCGATGTCCCCGCCCGCCCCGCCGTCCGGTGTCACCACGCACCCCACGCATGTGAAGGCGTCTGTCTGCACCAGCCGCCGACTCCCCACTGATATGGGCTCAGGGTTGTTCACAATGAGCGTCATGACCTCTGACTTCCTTAAATTGATGTTCAAGCCCACCTGCTGGCTAAACTTACTAAGTCTGTCCGTTTTTTCCCGGATGTGTTGATGTGAATGTGCTAGTAGTGCAATGTCATCTGCATATTCCAAATCTTCTAATGTAGAAAATGTAGTCCATCCCATTCCTCTTGGACCACCCTCCGTCGTCTGTCGCATCACCCAGCCCATGACTGCCAAAAACAGAGCGGTTGACAAGGGGCATCCCTGCCGCACCCCCGCCCTTACCTCAAAGGCCAGGTTGCCCTGCCCAACACCACACGCAAAGTTGGCACATAGGCTTTTTACGACTGACACCACGCAGCCCGGAATTCCACAAGCCATCAGCATCTTCCATAAACCGTCCCCATGCATGCCGTCAAAAGCCCCGGTTCACTGTGACTAAAATTTCCTTATAATTCTTAAGTTGATGCCTTTGTCCATGATTGGTTTCCATACAATAATTTGGAATAGTAGAAATTTACAAATAATATCTTAATCGATTCAATACATAAAGTCCTGTCAATCCTTCTTTAGTTTCCATGATAAAAGTCATTCCTTTTACAAATACTATTTCAATTGTATTATAGAACTTACAGTCGTATTGTTGACATCATTTTCAATAAACCTACAACTTTTACAACAACGGTTTTTGCCTCTAAAACCAACACATGTTTTACGGTCTAGCAAGCAACACATTCGTCCTGGAATATTTTTTTTAAACAGGCCTTTTCCACTTTCTAACACACGTGTATTAATCACAGAAATAATACATCTATATGTACATATACATAAATAAAGTCATTCTTACCCTGAGGCAAAAACACACAAGGCTGTTAATGGCTTCTATGGTCTGCGCAACAGTTGCGGTTGGCAAAGGCAAAATATGATTACTGTTTACCTCTTCTTTCTAGACAGCTTGTGGTTTGAATTTTTGATAGTGCCATCAAATAGCCAAGGGCAAGGCCTTTTATTCTCACGCATCCGCCGTCAGAAAGGAAGTTTGAGACAGACTGGATGCAGAGCTTGCCACTACATTTGAGTTATGAGCAGATCTCCAGAATTTGCAAGTCCAGTGTCTGGTTTCTGAAGACTGAGGGTAAGCTGAAATTATGATAACTATCATGTATATAATTTCTTTATTGCAGGATAGTATATGATGTGTATTAATTTTGTGTAGATGCTAAGAATGGCATCAGTATTTAAATTTGTACCTGATGTGAAGTATCAACCATATTCAGGAATATTAGAAGATCTGTGTTTAATATTTTGATGGTTAATACTTATAATTTAAATACTAATCCTGTATCATTGAAATGATGTCCTTACTTACTATGAATGTATAACTGTGACATCTGATGACTGACTAGTCTGACATCTGTGCTAGTCAGTTACAATTAATTAAAATGTTAATGCTTCTACTGTATCACTGAAATGATATCCTTACTTACGATGATTGTATAACTGTGACATCTGATGACTGACTGGTCTGACATCTGTGCTAGTTAGTTACACGTCTAGCCAGATACTAGCCAATGCTGATATGATGTTTCAGGTTCCATGAAATAACTCAAACCAGACTGTCAAGTATCAGAAGCCTGTGTTGTTCATCAGAGGCAATCCCACAAAAGTACAGGACCCCAAAGAGTAAACTACAGCTGGTCATTGGTATCCCTAGTGCTGGGTCTACCAATGCTGATAACTACAAGTGACAGTTCAGTGTCAGCAGTATCAAGTTTCACAGATAAGTGTCAATAAAGACACTGACAATCCATATATGAACCAACAGCAAATAGTTGTGATATGAAACAAACTTCTACAACAGTATTCAAATCATTGTAGAATTCAGTCAAATGATGACAGTAATGTGTAAAGTCAGAGGACTAAGAGAACAGTGATATAGTAATAGTGATTCCAGTATTCATTAACTTTATTGTACAAGAGGATATTGTTCAAGATTCTGAAGTCTAAAAGACAATACTACTTATTAACATTGCTGAATGACTGTTTCAAGTAAATAAATTTTTCACAAGGACAGACAATCCTACCAAAACATTAGTTAAGAAATAACATTAATTGTGTGAATATTTTGTGTATATTTTAATGCTCATTTCCAAATAGCAGAAAAAGAAGATTAATGTAAATATTAAAAGATTATAATTGTACCTGAGGACTTATTCACTTTTTACACTTGTGTTTAAAGTAAATGTTCATTTTATTTATCCCCTAGAAATTAATTAATCATAAGATAGTCACAGGGAGGAGACACCTTAAATCCTGGTACTACTTCTTACCATCTGGGCCAGGATTTTCACAGTCTGACTATTTCTATGATATCCATACACCAGTGCTTATTTCTAAGACTGGGGTATTACTGGTAAGACCAGAACTCTTTACTGGCATACTACCCTGGTATCATATGATACACCTGGATGTCCATCTGCCATCACTATACTTACTTAATAACATAACTTAATAAAACCTCTCACTACATTAGGGGCTCGTTTGCGGGATATCTTTGATATTCCAGAGCCAACTATCTATTTCTGCTGCGTAGAAACATTTTTTGTATAATTGTTTTGGAAAGAGTTAACAAAGTAGGAAATAAAATTTTTTAGGAGTATCATTGAGTACAGATCCAAAAAGCTGTTTCATATATGGTTATGTCAGTTTAATTAACTTTAATTTTAAATAAGTTAATTATATTGTAGTAATTTAGTTTGAGTAAGACAGCTTTCCCTACTAGGCTACAGATACATCATGGCTGACTTGTTCAAGTTTAGGTCGGCTACACTGCAGGTGGGAAAGGAGTTTGGCATGAGTGGTAATGCTCTGATCCAGTATGTCACGACTGAGTGTGATAAGTATATGGACAGAGAAGAAAAGAAATGTGAAGCAGAGAGAGAAGCCAAGAAATTTGAAGCAGAGAGAGAAGCCCAGAAATTTGAAGCAGAGAGAGAAGCCAAGAAATTTGAAGCAGAGAGGGAAGAAAAGAGATTAATGTTGGAAGCTGAAGTTCAAGCAAAAAAGGTAGAAGCTGAGAGAGAAGAAAGGAGGTTACAAGCAGAGAGAGACCATGAGCTGAAAATGAGACAACATGAACTTGAACTTCAGGCTGGTACTAGCACCCATGGTAATAACTTACCTCACTCTGAGAATAGCTCTAATCAGAACATGGCAAATGGAGTCATGAGTTTCCACCTGGATTCATTTATTGAAAAGGAGGACGCAATTGAGTATTATCTGGATATATATGAAAAGCTAGCCTCTACATATGAACTGGAAAAGGAAAAATGGAGTTTAAAGTTATCTCAGGGATTGAGAGGTATTTCATATGATGTGTTTCTGAAACTCCACAAAGAAGATCAGGAAAATTATGAAATCCTAAAGCAAGCATTACTTATTCGTTATGAAAAAAACTCAGAGGCTTATAGGAAGAAATTTAGAACTTCTAAACTTCTACCTGGAGAAACCTATAACCAGTTCTCAGCTAGACTAGAAACGTATTTGGTGAAAGGGAGTAGTTTAGGTAAGTATCAGAAAACCCACGAGGATCTGAAAGAAATGGTTATGTTAGAGCAAGTGAAAGATTCCATGCCTCAAGAAATGAGGAAATTCCTTATGGAACAAGGAGCAGAGAGGCTGGAAGACATTTTAAAATGTGCAGAGAGATACCAAGCAGCTCAAGCTGAACTGGTAGGAACAAAAAGAAAGCAAGTAGAAGGATATAAGCCACCACAAAATAATACCAATTTTGACCAAAGGGACCAACCGTACAGAAATAAGCAAAGATTTGATAAGGACAAGAACCCTCAGACTCAGGAAAATAAACCCTCACGAAGGGAAGAAAAATGGTGTAAGTTCTGCAAAATGAACAACCACAACACTGATAAATGTGGGAGGAAAAAACCTCTTCATCATGCTGCATGTCTACAGGTGAGGATTTCTGATAGGAAGGAGCTGATTGTGAGTCAGAATAGCCTCCATCACCCACCTATACAAGAGATGGTGATCGTGAATGGCAAACAAGTCACAGGGATGTATGACACAGGTTTGTCTTTTAATGCAATCGTTTGTGCATCTCTGGTGCACCTGGAACAAATCACCACAGAAACAGTAGAGATCCAAGGGCGACTAAAGGGAGCATTACCCCTAACTTTACCCATAGCAAAGATTCATGTCAGTTGTCGCTATGTGGAAGGGGAGATAAATGCAGCAGTGTTAGATGATCCCTTTTACCCCCTGATGTTGGGGCGTAGATATGTTTTCTTGGGAGACCCTGTAAAACCTATGGTTATGGCAGAAATCCAGACCAGGTCTGACGCCAGGAACATAGAGAGGGACACCAAATTAAGATTTCATTCAACTGAAATGAAACGGGCTCAAGAAGCAGACGGCACATTGAAGCCTTGTTTTGACAAGTTGTCAAAAACACATAACACTAAAAGGAAAGGACATTTCTATATGGAACATGGACTCTTGCACAGGAAAGCTGGCAGAGGGACGAAAAGTCATGGTCAATATAGAAATAAGGTTATAGGCTGGGGGCACATAACAACTTTGAGTGAACAACTGGGTAATGGTGCCACAAAACAAAGAATAGCCACCCAGTACTACTGGCCAGGTATTACGGAAGACATTAATCGGTATGTAAATTCCTGTCCAGAGTGCACCCATGAAGATTCAGAAAGTCGACGAAAGAGTCTTAATCAGAAGTCTACAAGCTAACCAGCAATCATGGGTACTCCCGAGATTTGCACTGGAGGGGAAAGGAAACATCCCACACAGTTTAAATTGCAGTCTGAACTCCATGCGCTGGAAAAAGAGAACAAATCACGTAGCCAAAATCAAACACCTACAAATTTGCGAGGGAAAACCGCAACCAACTATCAACGAAAAGAAGGCGGTAAACATCAAGGGAAACCTACCGACCCCATTTCACCAGCGGTAAGGGCCTGGATGAAAAGCCGAACTGGAAAAAGAGAGATAGTAAAGGATGAATCTATATCCTGGAAAACAGAATGTGGGTGCTGATTTTCTCAGTCGCCATCCCACAGAACTAGAACAGGATAGAAGGAAGGAAGGAACATTAACCTCTGAATGATGGATTTGCAACTGTTTTGTACCCAATAGTTAAGCTAGATATCATCCAGCTTAAAATATGGGGGAGCACTGTCGCAGAATTTGCTTCCAACACATTGCAAATCCACGTTCCAACACATTGCAAAGTCGCCTCGTGCAGTTTTATGGACCAGTCGTCTGTCGCGCATCGCGGGGCCGGCTGCCACTATGGTAAACATAACAAAATGGAGGTGTAGGCAAACATAGATTTGTCGAAGATACGTCGGCAATCGGGAATGATAAATAGAATCAGAATGGAATTATTGTGAAATGGATTTTATCTTTCATTCCAAGAGAGATTGATGAATAAACTGATATAAGGGACAAACGGTAGGAGTGTATCAGTTACTAGATAAATGCGTATTTCTGGTGTCTTCAGTTGAAGTTGAAAGCATGTAAACCCACATCTAATAATAATAGAAAATTCAAGAAGTAACAGTTTGTGGAATTACATGGATAGGAAGGTAGAGATAGATCGACTGTATAAAACAAGATAGGATGGAATAGTATGGATAGTATATAAGCCGAGGATGAGTAAGCGAAAGTTTCAAGGAACACACAGATCTTATGGAATCGCTCGTTCGGGAAAGAAATTTCAGGTCGAGTTTTAGACTGTGACGTCAGTACCCCTCTGCCGTTCGCCAGAACCAGATAAAAGAGCGGAGCGCTAAATTGAAAGGACACACTGAAAGGAAGTTTGAGTCAGACTGGATGCAGAGCTCGCCACTACATCTGAGTTATGAGCAGATCTCCAGAATTTGCAAGTCCAGTGTCTGGTTTCTGAAGACTGAGGGTAAGCTGAAATTACGATAACTATTATGTATATAATTTCTTTATTGCAGGATAGTATATGATGTGTTTTAATTTTGTGTAGATGTCGTGTGGTGAGTCACTGGGGCAACTACTACAGTAGTTATTGCCAGGAATAGTCTATGAGATATAGATATAAGGTCTCTAGAAATTGGCTCGTTACGAAAGAATAAAGACCTATTCGAGATGGGGACAAGAAGACAGGAATGCGAATGCTTTCCACTAGACAGTGTTTTCTAATGAATCATGGAAAGAGTTCTGTTTCCCCACGACCTTAGCTTCTGCCCTTAGATCCCGTAAAGAAAAAGCCCCCAACCTCATCTGAGTAGAGAAAGGTTCCTATAGGTGAATATGTAACACCGACAGCACGAGTGATACATTAACAAACTCTTGATAATGATCAACCGATCGTTGGGTTTATTAATGAAATATCCACACATATAGGGTTAGTAATGGTTAGAACGTGATGATGATGAAAGACGATTCACACAAAACACACAGATGAGATAATAAAATTACAGTTAATTAAGTAATAGTTAATTAAGAATGAACTGGTGTAAAGTGAAATGATGATGTGATATGATACGTGTTACCAAAATGGTGAGTACTCTACACAGTCCATGTGTCTCTAAATGCTTCTCCTAGATATGAGGATTCACATGTATGCATAAAATGTCCCAAGTTGTTATACGTTATGTCGAATGGGGTATCTCTAAGCTGAGGACGTTCTGATGAATACTGTTGTCGTACGGAGAACGCTGACGAGATATCTATGTATATTCCTTCACTGTTTGAGTATATCTCTGTAGTGTTGATCAACAGTTAATAGCTGTCATATGAACAAAAGGTCTGTTGTCTAATCTCCCGACGGTACTGGTCAGACTGGATATCTTCACGAAATGTTAGTGATATGTAGACTCATAATCTTGCGTATGTAGTCGTGATTCATATACTTTCGAGTCTGCTTCATAAAATGCGCTTAAGAGTGTGTTGCACGTGGTATAAATATGCGATTCCTCTTTTGAGCTCTTTTGCTTGACTTCAGATAATAATGATCTTTCGAGTGATTAGAGTTTATGATGACTCTGTATTGAACTTGTGATAACGATGTATTGAACTTGTGATAACTCTGATTATTGATCTTGTGAGCAAGCAGTATATGGTGACGAAAAATGCTGAGTCCACCTTATGACTTGTGGGTGAGACAATATTCCTTTTTAATTGAGGAATGAAAGATGTCCTATGGCGAATTCTGCTAGCCAAATGTCCGTTTTTGATAACTTATTTCTGGTTAGACGTCAGACACGTTGCGTGTAGACTCAGACTTCTGATGAACTGAAGACACACAAAAGTCTTCGTAAGTTTTCACATTTAACATCACTGGTTGACTTTCATTTAAACTACTGCTCATTATTCATCTCTCTCTCTCTGAGTTCAATTCTAATGATGTTAAATATCTTGTGCATGAGAGTGTGTGCATATGGGAGACTGTGATGATGATAAAGGTGAAATATGAACTATTAATTACCTCCTATCATCCTATCATCTTCTAGGAAAATCTTCTGATTTTATTAATCAGTTATGCCAAGAATTATTTGAAACTTTATCTTCCGCACATTTTAGCTGTGAGGTTAAAATAAACAAAAATAAGAAAATGTATTAATAAGTATAAGATCTACTAACCTTCTTTTCCCTTCGCAAAATCCTTTAAGAACACAATTAATCACAGAACTGAATTATCATCCACTCTGAATAAACACGTGTATTAGGCTATGCGTTTTTGGGTTTAATCTCTTCCTCACAAGGTAAAAAACTGGACTGCCCCACTCTAGTAGATTATGCGGTATTATATATTTCTGGAAGTCACCTGGCCAAGCTGGGCGTCCAATGTGGTAAACCCACGCTTGTCTGAACCGCGGCCAACTAAAGATAACACCATTACAGCATGAGACGTTTTCCCCTGGATGCATAAAATGTCCTCTGTCAACTTGCCTCTAAATTGTGACCCGTTGTCTGTGAGAATTTCATGCGGGAAGCCCAATCTAGTAAAGATATTCAGTAAAGCGTCAGCTACATGCACTGAGTCGCATGCTGGCATGGCTATGGCTTCGCCCCACATGGAACATGTGTCCACTAAGGTAAGGATATGGGAGTTCCTTTTCTTAGTTCTCAGCAGAGGTCCAATTATATCCACGGCCATTCTTTCAAATGGGGTGCCCAAGAGTGGCATCTCCCCAAGGGTCGCGGGTGCCGTCCAGTGTTTTGGTGCAACTTTCTGGCACTGAGGACAAGACTTGACGAAACGTTCAATGTCGCCGGTGATCCCTGGCCAATAATAGTGGTAGGCGATCCTTTGAATCGTGGCGCTCATTCCCATGTGTCCACTAAATGGGATAGAGTGGCCCATCTCAAGCACCTGGTTCCTATATGTTGCAGGAACTACTAATTGGTTGTGTTCCTGTCCTTCATTTCCAGCTCGGCGATACATTAATCCATTTTTCATAAAGAAGTCTCCCTTGGTAGGTGGGTTGTGTGTCCTAGGTAATTTTTTAAAACAGGGCGCCAGTGTGGAATCTTCCATTTGGGCCCTCTTCAATTCCTCGGGGAGGATATTGGTAGGAGGTTCCTGCTCTGCGTCTTTTCTTGACTGTCCTCTAGTCTGTACGGCCGCCAGGACTAGTGGTTGAGTAGGTTCTCCAAGGAACACATATCTACATCCCAAGATTAAAGAGTAGATTGGTTCTTCCATGATAGCTGCACGAATCTCTCCTGTCACATAACGAGATTCCACTCTGATAAGTGCAATTGGCAGTGTCATGGGTGCAACATCCTTCGTCGGACCTTGGATGTCGACACTCTCTTCTGTTATCTGGTCAGGGGTGACAAGAGATGCCCTGACCACCGCATCGAAAGCAAGTCCTGTGTCATAAAGGCACTCCACAGATTGTCCGTTTACGAGGACTGATTCGATGACGGGAGGATGAGAAACGTTTCCGGTCCTCTGCTCCTTCCGGGGGGACGATTTTGTCTGCAGACAGGCAGCATGTTGGGGAGGAGGTGTGCGCTTGCACTCATTAGTGTTGTGATTGTTCAAGCGACAGTACTTGCACCATTTATCTCCCTGTCTCTGGTGTGGCGCAGCATTTTTCTTGTTTTGCTCTTTGTAGTTATCTTGTTTTGTGTGCTGTTTATGCGAGATGTGTGGTCCTTTGCTTTGTTGGTCTGGTTGGGAGCGAGCTGGTTGCTTTGGCGCCTGATCCGAAAACTTCTTTCTGGCTCATTGAGACTCCATGAGAGCATTTTGGAATCGCTCTGCCAGTGTAAGAATATTTTCTAACCGGTCAGCGCCGTTTTCAGTGAGAAATCTACGCATTTCCACCGACATAGACTCTTTTAGTTGCTCTATCACAATCAGCTCTTTCAACCCGTCATAGTTCTCGGTAAAGTTTCCCAGTGTACACCACTTCACTAAGTAGTCTTCAATACGGGCTGCGAACTGTGAGAAAGTCTCTCCGGCCTCCTTCCTAGAACCTCGACATTTTTTCCGGTAAGCCTCTGAATGAAGCTCGTACCTCACCAAGAGAGCTTTTTTCAATGCCTGATAGTCATCTTGCTCTCCGGCCGGAAGTTTATTAAAAACTTCGTAGGCGGCTCCTCTTAGGCCCTGGGAAAGTTTCAAGTTCCACTTCTGTTCTTCAAGTCCAAACCCTGTTAAAAAGCGTTCGAAGTGGTCTAAAAAGGCGTCCATGGTATCGTTCCTTTCTGAAAAAGGTTCCAGCGGAAAGTTCATGGCATTGGGTGGTGCAGGTTGCGAAGTAGGCACACCATCTGATTGGGGTGAGTACCCTCCATCAAAGTTGGAAGCCGCTGCACTTTTTGCCAGCTCTATCTGATTGGTCTGTCCTTGGATTTCCAGTTGCTTCATGTTAAGTGCATGCTCTGCTGCTTCTTTCCGTTCCGCTGCTTCTGCTGCGGCTTTCCGCTCCGCTGCTTCTGCTGCGGCTTTCCGCTCCGCTGCTTCTGCTGCGGCCTTCTCCTTCCGCTCCGTTGCTTCTGCTGCGGCTTTCCGCTCCGCTGCTTCTGCTGCGGCTTTCTCCTTCTCCATTGCAAGTTTCTGCACTTCCATCTCTCTTGCATGGAGTTTATCAGTCTCCTCACTCACAAATTTCATCAGATCTTTTCCACTTAACCCGTATTCACGCCCTGCCTCCATTAAACTAGTTCTAATTTTTGCGGCATCTGCCATGATATGCAGTATGGGTTCACGAAGGGAAAAATTGGCAGTGACCTCCAAGCAAATTGTTTGACTTGCACAAGTAATTATCTCTTAAAACCTTCTAGGTTCAAATTAAAAATCAAGTTCAAATAGTTCTTTAAAAAAATCACTCACTCAGCGTATTCTGAAAAAATTAATTAACAGATTATCTCGAAGTTTCTATCAAAAATTTACTAAATATTTATGATAACAATTTCTTCAGCAGTTACTGAAAAAAAAATGTTCAGTTCCCTACAGTATCCTCTGTTCTCAAAAAGTGTTTACTCTGTCTGTTTGATACTCAATTTAAAAAGTATCACTCGTGCTTTAGAGATATAAATTATCCCCCCTATGAAATAGACAAATTATAGTAATAGTCAGTCTGAGAGATAATCCCTCGAAATGCCAACCAATTTTGCAATTATCGCAATTGTATGGCAGGGATGAAAATGTGATTTATCACACTTCTAAGTCCGGGTTCACTAATCCCGGACGAGCCCCCAATTGTCGTGTGGTGAGTCACTGGGGCAACTACTACAGTAGTTATTGCCAGGAATAGTCTATGAGATATAGATATAAGGTCTCTAGAAATTGGCTCGTTATGAAAGAATAAAGACCTATTCGAGATAGGGACAAGAAGACAGGAATGCGAATGCTTTCCACTAGACAGTGTTTTCTAATGAATTATGGAAAGAGGTTTGTTTCCCCACGACCTTAGCTTCTGCCCTTAGATCCCGTAAAGAAAAAGCCCCCAACCTCATCTGAGTAGAGAAAGGTTCCTATAGGTGAATATGTAACACCGACAGCACGAGTGATACATTAACAAACTCTTGATAATGATCAACCGATCGTTGGGTTTATTAATGAAATATCCACACATATAGGGTTAGTAATGGTTAGAACGTGATGATGGTGAAAGACGATTCACACAAAACACACAGATGAGATAATAAAATTACAGTTAATTAAGTAATAGTTAATTAAGAATGAACTGGTGTAAAGTGAAATGATGATGTGATATGATACGTGTTACCAAAATGGTGAGTACTCTACACAGTCCATGTGTCTCTAAATGCTTCTCCTAGATATGAGGATTCACATGTATGCATAAAATGTCCCAAGTTGTTATACGTTATGTCGAATGGGGTATCTCTAAGCTGAGGACGTTCTGATGAATACTGTTGTCGTACGGAGAACGCTGACGAGATATCTATGTATATTCCTTCACTGTTTGAGTATATCTCTGTAGTGTTGATCAACAGTTAATAGCTGTCATATGAACAAAAGGTCTGTTGTCTAATCTCCCGACGGTACTGGTCAGACTGGATATCTTCACGAAATGTTAGTGATATGTAGACTCATAATCTTGCGTATGTAGTCGTGATTCATATACTTTCGAGTCTGCTTCATAAAATGCGCTTAAGAGTGTGTTGCACGTGGTATAAATATGCGATTCCTCTTTTGAGCTCTTTTGCTTGACTTCAGATAATAATGATCTTTCGAGTGATTAGAGTTTATGATGACTCTGTATTGAACTTGTGATAACGATGTATTGAACTTGTGATAACTCTGTATTGATCTTGTGAGCAAGCAGTATATGGTGACGAAAAATGCTGAGTCCACCTTATGACTTGTGGGTGAGACAATATTCCTTTTTAATTGAGGAATGAAAGATGTCCTATGGCGAATTCTGCTAGCCAAATGTCCGTTTTTGATAACTTATTTCTGGTTAGACGTCAGACACGTTGCGTGTAGACTCAGACTTCTGATGAACTGAAGACACACAAAAGTCTTCGTAAGTTTTCACATTTAACATCACTGGTTGACTTTCATTTAAACTACTGCTCATTATTCATCTCTCTCTCTCTGAGTTCAATTCTAATGATGTTAAATATCTTGTGCATGAGAGTGTGTGCATATGGGAGACTGTGATGATGATAAAGGTGAAATATGAACTATTAATTACCTCCTATCATCCTATCATCTTCTAGGAAAATCTTCTGATTTTATTAATCAGTTATGCCAAGAATTATTTGAAACTTTAGCTTCCGCACGTTTTAGCTGTGAGGTTAAAATAAACAAAAATAAGAAAATGTATTAATAAGTATAAGATCTACTAACCTTCTTTTCCCTTCGCAAAATCCTTTAAGAACACAATTAATCACAGAACTGAATTATCATCCACTCTGAATAAACACGTGTATTAGGCTATGCGTTTTTGGGTTTAATCTCTTCCTCACAAGGTAAAAAACTGGACTGCCCCACTCTAGTAGATTATGCGGTATTATATATTTCTGGAAGTCACCTGGCCAAGCTGGGCGTCAAATGTGGTAAACCCACGCTTGTCTGAACCGCGGCTAACTAAAGATAACACCATTACAGCATGAGACGTTTTCCCCTGGCCAATCTGGGCGTCCAATGTGGTGTCACAGAAATTACAGTTTGATTAGGATGACTATATGTGTTTTTACCAGATTTATCACGATACAATGTGGGCTTCAAACGATAATGTCAGGCATGTGGACTCAATCAAAGGACTTTATTTCCCCCGATGAAAGAACAAATGTGGTTCTCTAGATACCGGTCGCGAGTAATCACAACAATGAAATAGCAAATGTGGATCGCCAATATGAGATGAAAGAGCAAATGTCGGAGAAAATACAATATGAAAAATGTAGGAAAAGATGGAGCAGTAAGGCCTTTGCGCTCGTTTATCACAGTAGATGCTAAGAATGGCATCAGTATTTAAATTTGTACCTGATGTGAAGTATCAAAAATATTCAGGAATATTAGAAGATCTGTGTTTAATATTTTGATGGTTAATACTTATATTGTAAATACTAATCCTGTATCATTGAAATGATGTCCTTACTTACTATGATTGTATAACTGTGACATCTGATGACTGACTAGTCTGACATCTGTGCTAGTCAGTTACAATTAATTGAAATGTTAATGCTTCTACTGTATCACTGAAATGATGTCCTTACTTACGATGATTGTATAACTGTGACATCTGATGACTGACTGGTCTGACATCTGTGCTATTCAGTTACAATTAATTGAAATGTTAATGCTTCTACTGTATCACTGAAATGATGTCCTTACTTACGATGATTGTATAACTGGGACATCTGATGACTGACTGGTCTGACATCTGTGCTAGTCAGTTACACGTCTAGCCAGATACTAGCCAAGGCTGATATGATGTTTCAGGTTCCATGAAATAACTCAAACCAGACTGTCAAGTATCAGAAGCCTGTGTTGTTTATCAGAGGCAATCCCACAAAAGTACAGGACCCCAAAGAGTAAACTACAGCTGGTCATTGGTATCCCTAGTGCTGGGTTTACCAATGCTGATAACTACAAGTGACAGTTCAGTGTCAGCAGTATCAAGTTTCACAGATAAGTGTCAATAAAGACACTGACAATCCATATATGAACCAACAGCAAATAGTTGTGATATGAAATAAACTTCTACAACAGTATTCAAATCATTGTAGAATTCAGTCAAATGATGACAGTAATGTGTAAAGTCAGAGGACTAAGAGAACAGTGATATAGTAATAGTGATTCCAGTATTCATTAACTTTATTGTACAAGAGGATATTGTTCAAGATTCTGAAGTCTAAAAGACAATACTACTTATTAACATTGCTGAATGACTGTTTCAAGTAAATAAATTTTTCACAAGGACAGACAATCCTACCAAAACATTAGTTAAGAAATAACATTAATTGTGTAAATTTTTTTTGTATATTTTAATGCTCATTTCCAAATAGCAGAAAAAGAAGATTAATGTAAATATTAAAAGATTATAATTGTACCTGAGGACTTATTCACTTTTTACACTTGTGTTTAAAGTAAATGTTCATTTTATTTATCCCCTAGAAATTAATTAATCATAAGATAGTCACAGGGAGGAGACACCTTAAATCCTGGTACTACTTCTTACCATCTGGGCCAGGATTTTCACAGTCTGACTATTTCTATGATATCCATACACCAGTGCTTATTTCTAAGATTGGGGTATTACTGGTAAGACCAGAACTCTTTACTGGCATACTATCCTGGTATCATATGATACACCTGGATATCCATCTGCCATCACTATACTTACTTAATAACATAACTTAATAAAACCTCCCGCTACAAGGATATTATTTGATAAAGTGTTTACACCTACCTCTAAAGAAACATTCCCGTTTGTGAATTAAATAATCATTTCCGGTGATACTTCTTTAGTTTTTATGAAATTAAATATTATTGTTCCATCGTTTACACAAAATAGGCCTAGGTTTTAAGCGTAGTAAGTTTCCTACAACAATGATAATAAAGATACGTTTTGATTGGTTCTAGTATCAGAGAGTTTCCCCAACTATGGCGTGCGGTATGATCGGATTTAGAAAAATGTGCTGTAAGACAGATCCAAATCACGACACGGAGCTTTGTGTGGTGTTAGAGACTGCAGGGTTTCTAGATCCACCATTTTTATGAGGTGGGTGACCAATTCTCTTAATCGCTACCTTTGCCTTCCCTATTGCAAGAGCAGAGTCAGGTACTCATTTACAGTTGGGTAGTCTGGAGTGTGACGTTACCAGGTTTCAATCCCAGAACCCAGTAACTGTGCATCAAAAAGAAGACACTCTAACCGCTTAGTGTACATGTACTAAACAATACGTCAATAAATATATATATATATAGTTACAGAGGGAACGCCACAATTCTAATATTCTTTTTTTCTGTTCATCATTGCATTACCTTCCTTCTTCTTTTTATTAAAGGCTTTTCTTTAACTCGCAATATATGTCTCCCTGTTATCCCCTTCAAATCTTGCAATCGATTTTTCAATCACTTGCAGATGAGCAATGGCTCTGAAAATTGGCATAGTTGTTTATTCCCCATATCAATACAGTAATCAGTCGTAACAATAATAAAATCAATAAAATTGAAATTAAGTATAAAAATTTTTTTTGGATAAAAAACATCACTAAAATGGGTGATAACTGCAAATCATCTGTGTGTATTCTTTCCAACAAGATTGTTTCTCTTGAAACTTCATTCCCCTCCCCACCACCCCCCCCCTCCCCCCTTTTCTTCCAGACATACACACAACTGACAAATACATTTAAAAAAAATGTAATTTACAACTGTTATCGAAATATAAAAAAATAATAAATTTAAAAATTGTAACTTTCCGTGTTAAAAAGCCGAGACAAAAAGCCTGGGTCGCTTAAGCGCTCATCATATATTTCATCCATAGGTGTCTAATGAAGTATAAAGCAGAAGTTAATTTCATATAGAATCAGCGCCTTAGGCTTTTTGTCAATTTGATGTTACACTTTTACTGCAAGCTATAGCTCCTTGAACATTTATTTTTGGGTTTGTAGTGCATTAAAAGCCTGTGTTTAAAATGTGTTTTATTTTTTATATCATCTACTGATAATTATCTTTTACTTGTAAGTTCACTCCGCGATCGGGTTGCATCAAAAACGCCCCCACCCCCAACAAATCGTCTGTATAAAGACCTAATAGATGTACATGCATTCAAGAGACTCACCTCAACAGTAATCACAGATTTTCAGTTAGAGGATACCAGGCCTTCCGACTCGTTTAAAAAGACACACAGGAGGTGTTCTAACACACAATTCTTTATCAAGCAGCGAAGTATCCGTGAGCTTCAACAATCAAGCATAAATATATGGGGTGGACATAAAAATCAATGAAACGAGCATCCGTATATACTAACTACATAGACCACGAAAACATAATCTGTCACTTTTCTGCATGGAAATAAAGGCATCAAATTTCAAAGTGGTAGCAGATTTCAATAGTCACTCTGAAATATGGGGATAGCCAGGCACAGACAACAGAAGAGACGAGGTGCAGGACTGGGAGATAGACTAGACACAGGGAACGAGCGCATTTCGTGACACTGTTTAAATATGTAGAGAGAAACGTCGATGCTGAAGAAAACTTTACAAATCGTTATTATTTAAATTAACTTCTTGTTTTTTTTTTTTTTTTTTTTTTTCTCCAGAGAGACAAGACAAGAATATGACAACTTCTTCCTCAGACAAATCGTACGAGGCGTCTACTATAAGATTGTGTATAAAGATGGGAGCCTCATCGTATCAAACTTATTGCAACACACACAAATACAGCACGTGTGAGCTTCGACGCTGATTTCTTACAAGGGTGGGCCTCTGCAGTTGATAGCAAACCAAGGAGATGAATAAATCAATGAACAAATAATTATATATTTCATACATATAGTTTATTATTATTCATCTCGTTTTATTTCCCTTTCATTTTTATATTGCTAAGTATATGTTTATGGGATATATGGAACGTGTTATGGTTTTTTTTCTAATTGTGCTACTGTTTTTATTTTATTTTTGATTAAATACTACATATTCATTGGATAGTCTTATATTTATTTTTATGTCGTTACTTATTATACGTATGTTTTTCGTGCTTATTTTAATTTATGTGGATGCCATATCCATACCCAAAAAAAAAATCGGATTGGCGAGGAATTACAGACACGCCTCGCTATTCGCATGTTCCAAATTCGCGGGTTAGCTCATTCGCGCGAGATAAATAAAGTGTAACCCATGTTTTGCCATTTGCGGGCACCTCGCAGGTATTCACGGAAATGTGCTGTGGGCAAAAAATGTCGAGACCCCTACAACGTAGCAAGTTGAGGCTGGCCCTTTGTTATCGTGGCTTTTGTGTTTACACGTGTCTTTGTCCAGCATCTTGTTTTCCAGGTTTTTTTCAGTTTTACGCATTTTTTTATTATTATTTTGGAATTAATAATGGCATCCAAGCCTAGTGCAAGTGTGTTGATGAATGTGGCCAAGCTCAAGACGTGATAAGCGTGAGTGATAAAGTACATGTGTTAGATAAACTTCTAGGATGTTTGTATGAAATTTTCTGTATTTCTCAACTTTAAATGTTATGTGTAAATTTTTTTTAAAATGTTTGTTTTCTAGGGATTTTTTAGTAATGTGGAGATGTTTGTATGTGTGTGTTTGCGTATTATTGTGTACATGAGAGAATGAGTAGTGGGAGTGTGAGTGAACGAGTTAGTAAGTATTGGTACACCAAACGATTGTACATACTGTACTATTACAAAGAAAAGAGTGTATAAAATACATTTATAAAATGAACAGTATAATAAATAGGATGTTTTTTTACATAAGATGTAAACGAAATGACGAGTTTAATGTGATCGGTAGCAAAAGTGTATGGTGAACAGGGTCTTGCAGGAACCTAACTCCCTTTTTCTCCCATAAAATCAACGGTTCCGTATTCGCGGGGTTTTCAAGGAACCAATCCCGGCGAATAGCGAATGTTAACTGTACATAGTTTTGAGTCTCTAGGGATATACCAATATTAGTACTGAATTTTAGTTGTCAGAATTCTTTACAGGCACAAAATAAAACAGGACTGCTACACCATCATGCATGTCGTACAAGGCGACTAATATGAAGGTATGAAGGGGGTTGGGCACCACATCGCGTTAAACACATTATCACATACACCACTACTACAAGAGCATGTACTTGGTGAAGGTAAATAGCTGAAGTAGTGGTTTCATCTTTCGTAGGTAGCACAAAAGGAAGATAAGAAGCACTGAGTGAAGTCCTCCCTTGTTGACCATCAAAAGTACTTTTAATTATATATTTTTTTATCACTGATGTTTTAAGCCACAACGTTTCATGCGTTCAGAGACTTTTTCTATCCGCTATTGTAGCGTTGTATGTAAGTGATAGTCGGCCTAATGAAAGTATTCTACAAATGTGATAGCTCATATATAATAAAACTCATGAACGTAGCAGTCACGTGCTCTTGTAGCGATGGCTTTGTGGCAGCTTCTTCTGCATGACGAGATTGCTAGCTCCATGTACAACCCCACATATTAGTTGCCTTGTACGTCATGCTTGTGTGTGTGTAGTATTCCTACTCATTACTCGTCTTCTCAGACACTCCCCAACAACTACACGGAAACAGCTCAAATATGACGTCACAAAATTCTTCTTCTAAGTCATAACCGAGTAATGATACGTTTATTAAACTATTTTCTGTTTGTTTATTTCTGGGTTAAAGTGTAAGTTTTTAAATACAGTTTTAGCCAAATGACTAACACTTGACTGATATGTATTTTTTTAGAATATTTAACTCTTTGACTCCGGAAAAACGCTCAGAGCGTTGGTCAGATTTGAAACCCGTGCCAAAACAACTCTCTGAGCGTTGCTTTTAGTCTATCATGAACTAAAATTATGGCACAGGGTGGAAAATAACTGCGGAGTGAAACAGTTAAATCCAATACACTTATTCTTCTTATTTGGTCCTTGGCCGATGACTAACTGGCGTATTGTCACCCTTGATCTGTGGTAGTGGTCCACGAATGGTCCGACATGTGGAACAAAATTACGACTTTCTCAAAGACACCAACATTTTGCACAAGATTGCTGTTAGCACTGATATAAATAGGAGGATTCTGTTTCCATTTTAGGGTGTCTCACAGGTCATTCTAGTATGGCAAGCAAAACCACTGATTTTGTTAACTGTATCTTCTCCGCTCACTTCAGTGAGTGACACGGGTTGACTCCCCTTAGCTTTGCGGTAGTGGTCCAACAGTGGTCAAAACTACAGAGTAATTGATGTGGGTCTTCAAAGATGTCTACCTTTGCACAAGATTACTCTTGGCAGAGTTGTAGATAAAAGGACAATGATGCTTCTACCTCAAGGGAGTTTCACAGGATATTCAGAAAGCGAGAACAATGCTGCATTGCTTGAGCACGTTAACTCTAGTATCTGCCATCAAGTTTTGTGAAGGATTAAATAATCTTATAATTCGTTAGCTCGTTCAACCCCCAGCTGAGTTAATTCAGCAAATGTCCTTTTATTATTATTTAGCTCTGTGTGAGTGTGTTTAAGAAATGGTCTGAGACACACGATTGTAGAATGTTCAAAATGATTAAATCAACTTTAGATTTGTCTTTATACAAGTAAACAATTGAATAATCAATTATGTTAAAAAGTTATGTTGTTGCTGTCTTTGTTATTATAATCCAGCGGCGCTTGGGCTCTCGCCCTTCAGCCCAATGCCATGTAGTGATATGTGCGTGTTTTTGCAAGTTGTTTTGTTTCTCCGTACAAGGTGTTCCACTTATCTGGCCTCTTAGGAAGAAGCATTTTTCTAACATCATCGAGTGCTGGGCACTCAAAGAGGTGGTGGTCAACAGTTTCATGGGGTAGTTACATAACTGGCACCCTGGACGGTGTTGTTGTTGGATTCTGTTCAAGTGACTGTTGTGTGGTATATGTTGTGATCTGAGCTGAAAAATGGTGCTCTGATCCCTCCTTGTAAGATGGTTGATGTCTTTAGGATCAGGACCAGCCATATGTCTGTAAACTTCTCTTCCAGTGTTTCCCTTGGCCCATCTTGTCAGCCACGTTTCATTGTTTGTTGTTCGTATGAATGTTTTGGCTGTTTGGAGAGTTGTTGCTGTGAGTGGTTGTTCTTGTCTTGTTCCTTTCTTTGCTAATATGTCTGCTCTGTCATTACCTGGTGTATTTGAGTGGTCAGGGATCCACTGCATAACTATTCTGATACTATATGAAGTGATAAGCTGATCAGCATCCAGGATTAGTTTGGCTAATTCAGTTCTACGATGTCCACTGCCTTCCAGAGCTTGTAGGGCTGACATTGAGTCAGTAAAAATGACAATGTTTTGAGCTTGTGAGGGAAAGGCATCAAATACAGTCTTCATTTGGTATACAGCTGTTTCCAGTGCAATTATTTCAGCTTCTTAGTTGGAGCAAAACTCCCCGCATGCATCAAACAGCAAGTCGGAGGATCCGTCTGGATAACATATGTAAACTCCGTAACCTGCTTTGATAAGGCCTTAAATGTAGATCAGTCAGTATAGACATGCAACCATTCTTCAGAGTAGGTACCAATGGTTCCTTGTGATGCACTAATAAGACTGACTGGGGCGGCCTGTTTGGTTGTTCCATCTACTAATTTGATCTGTACTTCTGGTGTTTTAAAGTGATTATGTGGTAGTAAATTTCTTTCTACTTTCTGTATTTTTTTTTCTGGGAGGTGGTATCTACCTTGTATTTCATGGACATGGTGTAAGACTGACTTGTGCTTTATTCTTTGCTTATGTACCCAGTTTTAAGCAAGGTGCCTGGTAAGGTGGTTTCGGTTCATTCTTTTACATCTTTCATAAACTTCTAAAGTAGCTTTATCTCTCCGCAAACTGGGGGTTTCCACATTTGTGTGTATTTCACATGCAGCAGTTGGCGTTGATCTCTTATTTCCACTGATCAGTCGAAGGGCATTGCTTTGCACTGTGTCGAGAGACTCTAGGTTTGTTTTGGAACAAGTTGTACGCAATAATTTATATTTCTATCACAGAACTGACATAGCAATGGTACAAGCCTCTCAGAGTATCCTTGTCTGATCCCCATGTAGTGCCAGCAAGCCTCTTCAATTATTGTAATCGCCTCAGTGCTTTGTTCCTTGTATTCTCAATATGGTTCCTGAGACTGAGCTGCCGATCAAGTGTGACTTGAAGATACATGGGGTGTTCTTCTTTTGTCATTTGTTGTTTGTCTAGCCACAGGTTGATATTCTTCTTGGCTACTTTGTGGCTTTTCGTAAAGATATTGTACACTGTCTTTTTATAGTTGACCTTTATTTTCCATGTTCGGCAGTACTCATGCATCATGCAGTCTTCTAAGGTCTCCGTTTCGTCTTTGAGCTCCACTTTCTAGATTCTCATGACTCTACCGTATTGTTAGCTCATCAGCGTGTAGAGGTTTTCGGCTGAGATCTGGTCTGCTAAGTCATTGATATAGATGGGAGTGCAGCATAATGATGAGCCTTGTGGTAAGCCCTCCTGTTAGACTTCTTTACATGAGATTGCATTGTTTATCTTTGTCTGGATTGTTCGATCAATCCAAAAATATTGTTGTTTAGCCTGCCATGTATTCCCATCCCAAACATCTTCATCAGGAGTCCCTTTCTCCATGCTCGATCACATGCCTGCTGAAGGTCAAAGAAGATGGCCACAGTATGTTTCTTATTCTGGACGCCATCATGAATTCTCTGTGTCAGCCGGAAAAGCTGGTCTTCTGTGCAGCTGCTGGTTCTGAAGCCTGTCTGTTCATGGCGTAGAATACTGGAACTCTCAAAGAACCAATAGAGACGTGTAGTTTATCATTCTTTCAGCAATTTTGCACAGGCGTGATGTCAAAAGAATGGATAACAAATAATGTATCCTTACTACACTTCGTTTGTTTAACGACAGAACAGCCTGATCTTCTAACGGGGAAAAGAAAGAGATATAAGAAGAGATGCGTTTACGACGCTTGATAGATATCTATTTGGGAATGCAGAGAGTGGTATTCAGGGGTAATCACGGGTACTGAGGTTTAGATTTCCAAAGTACAAATGAAGGAAATTATATCAACCCCTATAATTTCCGACTGATTGTTGAGGTTCACAGATACATTACTAATTAGTATTGCATTTCGTGTAACTATTAGAACACCTTTGTGTCCTTCTCGATCGAGTGGAAACACCTTGTATCATCTTCCTCGAGGAGGAGGAGGAGGAGGAGGAGGTATCATCTGACTAAGAATATGTAGTTGCTGATGAGATGTGTTTCTTGGATGCAGGCAACCTCAGTTTGATCTTCATAAAGGTGGTTTTTCACTTGTTTTAATTTTGTTTGCTTTGTTCAGTACTCCTTCTGCATTCCACTACTGAATGTTGATTGTTATTGGTGTTTAGTCAATAGCTCTTGCCATTTCCCTCTGTAACAAGACTCTACAATCCGGAGAAAGGTTACCGTCAGTAGCATTGATTCCACCTTTTAGAGGCGGGGGAGGGGAAGTGTCAAGCCCTTTCCCCTCCTGGCGGTACTCCATGAGATGAATACGACTATGCTTAATTTTTATTCGTGACCTCTTCATTAAGCGAAGTACGTTGCTATGTTTCATTAAGCTTGTAGCCAAGTTGTTGGCAACTGAGTGCAAATCGCTGTCACTTTTAGCTGAGTGGTGCGCCTCTGTCTTATTCTCTGTTTCATCTCCTCCCATTTTTTTGTTATAGCTCCTACAGCTTTATTTCTGGATATAGCCATATGTCACAGTTGCGCAGTGCATCTGGTGTACGAATAGTCAGCCGGGCAACGCTGGGTATGGCAACACCGGCGAGTCAGGTGACTGGCGAAAGTCGGGAAATCAGGCGCAAAGGTAGTCAGTGAGATTCTAGTCAGCGTCCGGATCAGACGCAGATATTCTCCATTTTGCCAGCAAGTAAGCTGGAAGTTCATGTTATGGACTATTTGTTATAAGTGCTTGCCATATTCCGGGTCTGATGGATTATTAAGTTGTTCTTCTGGTACAGTGTAGTGTCTAGATTGTATTTGTTACAGGCCGGAGATTTATAAGTTGTCAATGATTTGAGTGTACCATTGTCACAGTTTGCCGCTCATGGTGAGCGATAGCCATTGTAGTGTTTTATCAGCATAGGTCGTACTGTTGTGTATGAGACTGATAGATTACGTTATTGGGGCAAGTTACATTGACATTTCATTATTGTATTTCATGCGTTTGTTGGCCGTGAGAGACATGATTGTGTGTGTGTGTGTTTAGTAATAAAGGGAAATTCCTGTTAAAGAGTGTTGATTACTTATGTCAGCCATTGTTGTGTGGTCATACTCCTAGAAAATCGAGCTTATTATTGTTATTATAAATCTACACTGCAGCGGTAGACCCATAGTAAATTGGTTTTGACAACTGGGGTGCTCTTGTCCAATTCTTAAAAGGCCGTAGGGTATATATGTTCATTATAAAGGCTAGAAGTTATTATGCACACATGTGAGAAGTTATAGCGGCGTGTGTTCAAGTCTTCATGTTTTCCAGGTCTTCTCGGTAGTGTGTTCTGGTTTGTCGATAAACAGTAGCAGGGAACTGTTTACTTTGTAGTGGTGACCCGCTCGCGGTAGTTGACCTAGATTGGAAATAGGGAAAGTGAAAGGTTGGTGTGGTCAGTAGAGAGAAGATTTGTCATTTTTTGTGTTCGGCGCTGTGTTTTGAAAGTTAATGTTGTGCTAGGGGGTGCAATTATTGTTAGAAGAAGTGTCACAAGGGTAGAGTAAAGTTGCAGGTGGCGTCTGCTATTACAGTTTGAAATATTAAAAGGTGCACTTTGTAGCTTAGTGCTAGTGAGGTAGTGTTCCCGTCGGAGCAGCGGAGGTTAGTGTGACAGGTGTCGGCAGTTGGTTCATGAGCGATGTAGAGTGGAATAGTTCGTCAATATTTGTCGGTAATATTTGGGCCCGAGTGACTGACTGTGGTGTCGTCGGGAGGGAAGAATTCGTCAATATTGGTTGGTAATATTTGGGCTCGAGTGCTCGACTTGTGTGTGTCATTGTTGAGCAGGTAGACAACCTGCAGTAGTGCCATTGCTCGGACTGCTCTGCCTTAGTGTAGAACATTATATCACTGCGTTCCCGCCAAGTCTGTCGTGATCATACATAACGGATGTGTCGCTCCAGTTGGAGCCTACCCATGCCCCAGTCGTGGCCCTAGTTCCGCTTGAAGGGATGCCGGTTACCGAAGCCTTCTGATCTGAGGGGTCCTGGAATACACTGTGCTGAGGACTGCTGGGTTCCTGAAGTGAACTTTGCTTGGATACTTAGAGTATACACATCACCGTGCCAAAGACATTATTGTTATCATCGGGCACATAGACTTGGAAAGAAGACTTGTTTTCTGAACATTATTGTGGATACAGTAGTTATGATTGCTGTGGACAGCGCGGAGATAACACAGTAAAGAACATTGGTATACATTTTCAAGTGTGGAGACCTGTTCGTTTTGTTTTCATCTTTCACCATCGGTGCCTGAAGAGCTACGTAGAGGAGCATTGCTGGATCGTCAGTTAAGTTATTGTTTGTATATCTGTGTATGTTTTGTTGTATTTATGTTTTGTTTTTTTCCTGTAAATTATGTTTTCTTCCTTCAAAATTTTCTTTTCTCTCTATCCACCTGGTACGACTTATCGTACAATCTGGTCTTCTAGAGTATTGGGGCAGTTCTGTTGGGGTCGTGTTAAGTTAGCATAAAGCAATAAGCTGTGTTCTGTTTCTAAGACTGTTTCTTGAGATTGTCTTATTGGTTTGTTATTTTCTTTTCTTGTATTTTGTACTTTTTTATAGCTTTCTTTGTAGAAACATAGTCTGTGTCTTTTTATGATCTTAGTTAGTTAGGTGGGATCTGTCACTCTTTTTCCTATCACTTGGGGTCATTGGTATTATATAAATAGTAAATTTTGTATATGTTATAGTGATATTCTTGCTTATACAGGTATATTAGTTAGTTTATTTTGATTGGTGTAAGTTAGTTAGTGGCTAGTTAAAGTGATAGTTCTCAGCACTTCATTGTTAATTGTAGTTGTTGTTAGTCGGCCTTGTTTATTAGTACATTCGTGTGTTCAAGGGTGGACGGGTGGTGAGTTTAATTCTTACTTTTCTCACTTGTGTTAAAACATTGGATTAGACTGATTTCTTCTGGAGTGTCGCTGTGTTTGTTTAGTGTTAGAGTCAGGCAGAAGGTTTCCCTGCGACTGACCTACTTAACATACCAAGCTCAGTACTTGTTAGGTGTGCTGGTGTAGTTTGTATTTACGTTGTCTTGTACATTCAGTAATTCTATTGTTGTGTTTAAGTGATGTGATCTCTCGTTCCATCTTGCTGTCTTGTAAATACGTTAACGGGTATCACTTGTTTTCGTCCGTTGTCAGACACGCATTGTATATATCAGTCTATCCCTGCTCTGATCTTGTCTGTCATCTTATTCCTCGTGACTGGTATTTATCGTAGTGTTTGGTGTGTGTCTTTTCATCTGTGGAGTGTTCATTTTTGCCAATTGTAAACTTTTGATTTTAGGTCGAATATAAAGAATTGAAATACTGTCAGAGTACAGCACCAGTGTGGGTGCTAGTGAGATACTGTAGTGTAGAAGTGATTTATTTTTTCAATTTTATTGCGGTGTGTTGTGTAAGGCTTTTGCGCACAGGAGTATGTCAATCCTTTGCTGAAATACAACTGTCCGCATTAGCCATATATATATATATATATATATATATATATATATATATATATATATATATATATATATATATATATATATATATATATATATATATATATATATATAATGTGATGCATGTATCGTCTGCTCATGCGCAGCTGAATTAGTTTCCCGTGCCTTAACAAATGTCAACAGACCTGACTAGACGTGCCATTGCTATGCTCCCGTTGTGGATGTGTTATTCGATATTTTTCCAGTGGCTTTTAATGAGATTGGTCGCCACGATTTACTACGATGTATTTATGGGCCGTCAAGAGATACAGCTTCACCATTGAAGTATTGTGACTGTATTTTTGAGGTAATCATATTCGAGCGTCAGCACATTTATAGTTGCCGCCATACTTCGTTCATTTCGTAACCGAATCTGATCGCTAGTCTGTTTACGGCCAGAATTGAGATTCTATGAACTGTATGCCTCTTATGTTGTTTACTAAGATGGACCGACATTGGACCTTAATGAAAGCCTTTGAATGCAATCTGCCTGATATTATTATGCTGAGTTATTTGTTGGAGCTACTGTCAATACATTTAAATGTGGACCAGTCTTCACCAAGTCATTGGTTTCATTAACACTGTCGTACGAGCTAAAAATAGTGTGTGGCTGTGTTCAGGCTGACCACTCGTTTCCCCAACCTACGACATTCGCGTGAATATCAGCGCGACGGAAGACATATTCAAAAACCCTAAACCCAACTGCAACACACATATAACACTCCGTGATAGCCATTACACAACAGATTTCTGGTGCCACAGTTTGGGGACGATTTATGTTTTTTAGCTGTTCAACAATATCGGATAAAATTGAAACCACACCATGTCGTCTATCGTTTATGCATCCTGAACTATTTCTGGAACTTTTTTGCATACTTTCCTCTGCGCATATCATGAAATCGATGTGGGTGGAAATACATGACTGTGACGAAATTTTTCTTCTTATTGTACAACTGGTCAAATCATTGTGTTTTTGAAGAAAGACGTTAAAGCAGAGTCCCAGTGAATGCACCTAGTTTAAATCAAGTTCTGATGTACATGTTATTGATCAGGCTGCTGCTACACTCCTGTTTTGTGAAGTTTTCAAGGCCCAACGTTATCGAGTTGGACTTTCTGGAAGAAAACTGCAATAATGTCGTGCTTCCTGCTCTATTTAGATATCCAGTAGCTACATTATTTCTGCTCGACCTGTGATGTGCCCTTGCTGCGCTGACAAACTGTCCAGGAGATGCTGTACGATAAATCCACCATCCTTGGCCCCAGTTAAGTGGCTTTATATGCATTTTTGTGAACTGTGCTAAATTGGTCTGAGCTCGTTCTTATTTCTTGCATGTTATATCTGTACCTTTCTGTTATCTTGTTTGTCCCTGTGGGTTTGAATAGGTGGCAGTTCGGTTCAAGAGGTTCATATCATTGATTCAGTGGGCTCACACCGAATGTTTCGTTAGGTTTCCTTGTAGATTTCCATCAGATGAATATCTGGCTGATATTTGCCGTGCAACTTACGTCCTCTGATTGGTTTTCTTCGACCACTTTCTGTTTAGTTGTGCCGTCTTGGGTTCTGTGCGTTGTTGTTGTACAGTATTTTTGCTTTAGTTGTAGTAATTTTATTTGTATCTGTTGGTCTCTCCTTGCTGTCTCTCAGTTATATACAAATTTTATGTTTATACACCGTGTCTCTGGTCCTGTGTTGTTCTGACTTAGCAGTAAGTGTGTTCCAATTTGCTGTATTTTTCCTCTTTAGTTTGACATTAAAATTCTCTTCTGTTGCTTAGTGTTAACGTCTTTTGTCTCTTGGTGCTTTATCCTGCTCCAAAATATTTTTTTTCTCTTATCTATATTTATATTTGTTGTCTTTTTCATTATTTTTTCCTTACCATTGAATGATTGCATTATTAGTTGCCATTGATATTATTGATTATACAAATCTGACAATTACTTAATACTCGATTAACTAAGTAAGTCGAATACATTGATACAAAATGGCTACCTTGGATTATTGTGTGAAACAAGGCAAAGCCTTTGCCATGAAAGGAGAAGTCCTAAACGACTTTGCTATGGCTGAATATCAGAAACACAGAAACGAAGAATTGGCCAGAGAAAAAAGAACGGAAGAATTAGCTGAGAAGAGAAGGACTGAAGATTGAGCCAGCCAAGAGAAACTTAAAATACTTGCGATGTAAGATGAAGATAAAAAAAAAGATTACATGATGAAAAGATGTTATCTTAAGAACTTGAAAAATTCAAGTTGCTAAATATTAAACAAAACAATTCTGAGAATCAAAGTTCCTCAAACAAACATGTTTCAGGATCTGTAAGATTTCGTTTGCCTACTTTCAAACCCAACGTAGACGATATTTCTTGCTTCCTTAATCGCTTTCAGACTGTGTGTGAGGCACACGAAATTGATATATCTGAATGGTGTAGTAGATTGATGGAATCCCTCACAGGTGACGCACAAACTTCGGTTTGTACCATGGACGGTCCCAGTAGGAATAACTATGAAGCTGCCAGAGCTTTATTGCTCAAAATTTACCTATTTGGATGAAAATGGCTATCGCATGCGTTTTAAGACCATGTTACCAGAAACAGGGAAAAGACTTCTCGGAATTTATTGCTGTTATTAAATTAACATTCAACAGATGGGTTGAATTAGGGAAAATTCCACATACATATGAGGCACTTATGGACTTAATGCTCAGAGACAAAGTTTTGTCTTCTGTTAACCAGAAGTTCCTATCATACCTTCATGAACGAAAACCTACGGATTTGACATTGGTGTAAGAATTGGGAAGACAGTTTATTACTGCTCACCCGGGTACATGTGTGAGTAACTCTCACATCAAAGAGAGTCTACCTGTGGCATCAGCGTCATCTTGGAACAACAAAAACATAAGACCAATGTCTCAGTCTCGACAGGAATTTTGGTCTTGGTAGAGGTAATAACTGTGGATACTTTCAAGGTGGTAACTCTTACAATAATCAATCTCCCCCTTCTAGAGGAAATTTTAGACAATTTCGGGGACCAGAACAAAACCAAATCCAACCACAGAGAAAATGGAAACGAAATTATAATTTTTTGAGGATAAGAGGAAATTGGAATGGTAATAGATACAGTAATCAATATGCAGCTCCTAGAAGGTCTAATTTTTCACAGGACAATAGAAACCGGAATTATTCTTATAATAATCAGAATGATAACCATCCCTTCCGCTCTCGGAGCATTGAACTTACAAACTATCATGCTAACTCAGCACAAACTGCTGATACATCTAGTGCTAATCAAAATGATCCGTCATTAAATCAGGCCACTGCTTAGTTTTTTTTTTACTTTGATGCTGCTTCGCAGTGTCCTGATTGCCGAACTTTATTTCAGCCTAATGTAGTAACTACATTAAGATGCGGGCATCCACTTCCTACGATGACAGCACTTGCTGCTTATGATGGCACAGGCACCTTACATTTTCAAAAAGGCCTATTAAACGATACCCATGTATCTGTGCTCAGGGATACTGGTTGCACAACGGTGGGAGAACGCCAATCTCTGGTGCACCCATCATGCTCCATTGGAGATTTTGTTAAATGTATCACATTTGGGGGAACGGTAGAGTTCTATCCCACAGCTATTGTTCACATAGCGACTCCATTTTTTAAAGTGTGTCTTTTAAAAAAAACCCAATCACTAATCTCATTGTAGGCTGTATCCATGGTGGTAAAGATTGTACACCTGATGAAATTATTGAGTGGCTACGGCAAAACATTTTAACTGCGAATGAAATTACAATAAGGGCTCAAGCACAATCCCAAGAGACTGATAATATTGTGCCTGTAAGTCAGGATCATGATTTCCATGCTACCATTAACAAAGAATCTTTTGCAAATCTGCAAAGGATGATGATTCTTTGCGGAAATTTTTTCGTTTGGTAAGTGATGAGAAGATGGTTGTAAATAATCCCCCTCGTCAATGGTACATTCTAAAGAATGGTATACCGATCAGAATGTTTAAAGATTCATATGCTCTTAATCAACAGGTCATGGTTCCTAAACAGCTTAGAACTCATATCTTGCAACACGCCCATGATTCTCATTGTACTGGCTACATGGGCTACTCTAGGACAAGGTCCAGAGTGCTCTCTTCCTTTTTTTGGCATGGTGTATCTAGGGATGTTTCTGCTTATTTTCGCGTTTGTGTTACTTGCCAGGAGGTCAAAGCAAAGGGAGCCTATCACATGGCATCGATATAGGCTTTGGATATACCTGTACGTCCCTTTGAGAAGATGGACATAGACATTATTGGCCCACTACCTGTTATGTCAGCTAGAGGACACAAGTATGTCCTCACATGTATTGACATGTTTACTCGCTGGCCAGAGGCTATACCTCTGAAGAATATCACCACCTCAGACGTGGCTGATCCTCTTTTCATAATCTTTTCCAGGCTAGGCTTCCCTAGAAAACATCTATCGGACAGAGGTACTCAGTTTGTCTTCGAGGCAATGACCGGTGTTATGCAACAACTAAACATTGACAGATCGCTTAGCTCCGTGTGCTATCCAATGAGCAATGGCATGGTATAACGGGTAAATAGGACGCTTAAACAATTATTAGGCAAAGTTACAGTCAGCTTTCCACAAGACTGGGACAGGGTTTTACCAGCCGTGCTGTTTGCGTACCGTGAGGTACCAAATGAACAGACCGGTTTCTCGCCATTCGAGCTTGTCTTTGGAGCTCAACCTAGAGGTCTCATGTCACTTATTAAAGATTTGCTCACTGACTCAGAGATAACTCAGGACACCAAGTCATCGTACGAGTATGTCTTTAACCTCCGACGTAAAATAATTGATGCTTGTCAGTTGGCGACAGCATCTTCTGAAACTGTTAAAAAATGCTCGTCAGTTTCAGAATCGTAACAGACGACTAAGACACCTGGTGCCTGGGGATCAAGTTTTTGTGCTTCTTCCTAGAAAGGACAACAGACTACTCAGTGCTTGGAGTGGTCCTTACAGAGTTCTTTCACGTATTTCTGATTTTGATTATATACTTGACGTTAAGGGAAAAACAAAAATTTCAACATAAACATGCTCAAAGAGTTCCATACTCGACCTGAATATCTTCAGGCTGTCTTTCATGCAGTAAATGAGCCCACAAGGCATACTACTCATTTTTCTTCCCTGTCGGCGATTCAGGAGGAAGAATCTGCTTTTCCTGACTTACCTATTGATCTTCCTGTCATGACTTTAACTGCTACTGAGACATGGAAGGATGTTTCTATATGTACGGATTTATTATTCGACCAACGTCGGCAGGTGTCTGATCTTCTTCAATCTTTCCCGGATGTTCTAACAGACATCCCTGGTCACACATCGGTTATCACTCATGATATCCTTCTCACAGACGATCGACCTATTCGAGTTCGACCATACCCCATATCTATCCATTTTCAGGATCAGGTTAATAAAGAACTTGACGACATGCTTCGTTTGGGTATTATCGAACCATCCAATTCTGCATTTGCTTTCCCGATGGTCATTGTTAGAAAGAAAGATAACAATATAAGACTATGTATTGACTATCGCAAACTTAATAATATTACCGTCCTTGATGCTGAACCTTTACCTTTATTAGAAGACGTTTTGCCTAGACTTGCTACAGCTGTTTTTTCACTAAGTTTGATCTCACTAAGGAATACTGGCAGGTTCCTTTATCTGAAACTGCTAAGCCCCTGTTACGTACATTTATTACCTACGGGGGTAGTCTTCGGTCCTGCCAAATGTACGCACCAGTTTTATATAGTTATATTATTTGTGCGTTCGATTGATTCACGCACCGACGTGCACAATGCAGGGTGAGTTGCTTTGGACGCACGTGTAACCTAGTTGAGTAGTTTCTGACGTCATGAAAGGGGCAGCTCGGACCATATTTATGTCCGCTGTGTTATCCTTTGATTCTTGGCAAATGTGAAGTAGCCATCAGTTGTATTCGTATCTATTGATCTTCATGGCGAAGTCAATAGTGGAAGTATAAAGTAAGTGTCGCCCCATTTCTTATGGCATGTTTATTTATGTACATTAAAGTATCAGGTCGCTCCTATTAATGGTCTAGCGGGAATTCATCGTAGATGACATTCCTAGAATTGGACACACGGAGTCGATAGCCTTTGAATCTTTTCGTAGAGGGAGAATACCTACAAGAAATCAAGTTAATGAATTTATATGCTTCACATGTTTAATATGCTGTTACTACAATGCCAGAAGCGTGGCATAGAATGGGAGAGGTTAGTCAACTGGAATCTCTAACCTGTTCGTATTATCATGTATGACTTTGTTTGAAAACTATATACTATATATAACGGGATGTATGGAGAAAGTCTGGGATTGTGAAATATGATATGGAAGAATTTTATCCTGGAGTATGAATACGTTACCATGATGGACGTCCTTGAAGGAAGGTCAATGGACTTGAATGAGCGGAATATTATATGGTAACAGTTTTGTGATCCTCAGTCACTTGAGTCAGAGAACTTTATTAGTAGAGAATCTTCAGGAACTTTAAAAGTAATTATCAACATGTTGACGTATGATTTCTGCGCCTGTGACGATGTTAGTCTTGTCCACTCCGTATGTGCTGTGTTGAATAAAATCTATGTACAGTCACCACCGACTTCTGTACTGCCAGTACTTGCCCAGTTCACCCAGTTCAATACTACTTGTTGAAGTTCGTTTGAAGAATATTGTTGACATTCGTTCATTTTAACCATTCGCGTTTTAAGCTACCACTTCACCAGTATAAACTGAACTCAACGATAAAACGGAGTCAACAGCCCCTCACTGCTTTTACAACACTTAAGGGTTTATGTCAATGGAATTTTATGTCTTTTGAACTGATGAATGCTCCTGCCACATTTGTCAGGATGATGCATAAAATCTTTTCTAACTGGCCAGATATTATTACATTAGATGACATATGTCTCTTTAGTACTTCTTGGGAAAATCATTTCTTAGGTATCACTTCATTTCTGGACACTTTACGTTCAAAAAATCTAACTGCCAAACCTTCTAATATTTTTGTCGGATTTAGAGAAATATCATTCCTTGGTCATAGAGTTGGTCATGGTTTGCTTCAAACTGAACTGTCTAATGTGTCCAAGATTTTGAACATATCTGTGCCCACTACTAAGAAACAAGTGCGCAGTATTCTCGGCCTTATTCAATTTTACAGTCGATTCATTTCGAATCTATCCAATGTCACTGTTGATCTGTCTGCTTTATTAAGAAAGGTCTCTCCCATTCATGTGCACTGGTCTCAAGAGTGTCAAGCAGCCTTAGCTCATATTAAACATTTATTTTCAACCCCTCCAATATTGAGGCTGACAAATAAACATTTGACATTCTATCGTCGCACAGATGCGTCTTCCAAAGGTGTCGGTGCTGTATTGATGCAGAATGTCGACGGTACACTTCACCCTAACTTGTACATATCACGGAAGCTGACTGAAGCAGAAAGAAGATATCCAGCAATCGAGCGCGAATTGCTCGCCATCGTCTGGGCTGTTTTGAAACTGGAGAGGTACCTTCTTGGATCAAGATTTATTATACAATCAGACCAGCGCTCCCTGTCATTCCTCATGAAATCGAACCATAAGAATCATAGGGTTGCGCGCTATTCTATTTTGATGCAATCGTTCGCATTTGATGTCCAAGCTATCCCGGGCACTGAAAACGTGTTAGCTGACGTACTCTCCCGCTACCCTCATCAAGAC
This sequence comes from Oreohelix idahoensis, assembly GCA_024509875.1. NCBI lineage: Eukaryota > Metazoa > Mollusca > Gastropoda > Stylommatophora > Oreohelicidae > Oreohelix > Oreohelix idahoensis. The sequence goes on from JAMPIV010019145.1 coordinate 136,386, forward strand.
TTTGACGATATTAATTAACATTGTTGTGTGATCCAAATATAAGCACATGGTTGACATTCAGTACTGCTGCGTGACTTTTAAATGTATTTACGTGATCCACTCATTTACATTCGATGACTGACATTCGATACCTTCATATTATGAGGACATGAACATTTTGTTGCTTATTAACGATCTACTTTCGTGTCAAATGCATAACTCTACTTCAGTGCTATAAGCATTTGTGATAGACATATTGTTGCCGTTTGAAACAATGTAGTACTATATTTCTCAATAGATCAATATGAAAACTACATGATGTTTAAATTCTTGTAACTTTTTCTTTTTTTTCCTTCATATTTTAGTACCTCACTCTTAATTATTAGTTTTTCTCTTCTTTACCAATATTTTCTTCTATATTCGGAAATTGTAAATTTTTCTTGTCGAATTTTTCTTTTCTATTCGGCACTTTTCTCCCTAACGGACATAACCCTACTTATATTTCACATGTTTTAGTAGGTTAATTCTCTTATGTAACAATTCTCTTTTGTCATACTGATATTATTACTTTAACATATACATTTTAAGATGTTCTTTTCTTTATTGTATTAGTAGTTAACATTTCTTTGTTTCTGCTTCTCATATTCTTATGATAATGCTATTACTGATGACAGTCTTTTTCATGCACTTTCATTGATATTTCCAATAGATTTAAGGGGTTTCCCTACAGTGAAAACTAACTTTTGTTCTAATAACATTTTCAAACTTTTTATGTGCTCAATAGACACAGTGTATGTCCATGAACCAAAATCTACAGTTTATTTTGTTAAAAAACATGTGGTTACCATGGTAACCAAAAAAAAATCCGCCATATTGGATTTTCACCACTTTTCGAGAGCTAAAAACTTATGTTTCCCATTGACCAAACTTTACCAAATTGCACACACATGTTGTGACTGACAATTAAAACAATTTATCAGGGGCTTTTTTTGATAAGTTAAAAATTCTATTTTTAATGATTTTTAAAAAAAAAATACACTATATTTGTATGAAAAACAATGAAAAAAAATATTTAAAAAATATATCAAAGCAAATTACCAAAATATCAAAAATAGCCCCTGTCATTTTAAAGGTATATATGTGTCCTACATGCATGCCAAATTTCAGACTGATCTATTAGATAGTTTGTAAAAAATAACATTTTTTGTTAATAAAATGTTAGTTTTGAGAAAAATGCATTTTAGTCACCGAATGACTTGTCTTGTCCAATATACTCCATTCTGGGGGGCTGAATGTGTTTAAAATTGTCCAGAACTATATGCTGCACCTCCTTCAGCTTCCTGCAGCTGCTCCTCTTGCCTTTATCTTGCCTAATTTTTCTTCTTTCCTTCTACATGGTAACCAAAAAAAAAAAACAACCGCCATATTGGGTTTTACACCAATTTTCAAGAGCAAAAATCTTATGTTTACCATTGACCAAACTTTATCAAATTGCATACACATGTTGTGACTGACAATTAAAACAATTTGTCTAGGGCTTTTTTTGATAAGATAAAAATTCCATTTTTATTGACTTTTTTTAAAAAATACACTATATTTGTATGAAAAACAATGAAAAAAATATATTTTAAAAAATATATCAAAGCAAATTACCAAAATATCAAACAAAGCCTCTGTCAATTTAAAGGTATATATGTGATCTATATGCATGCCAAATTTCAGACTGATCTATTGGATAGTTTGTAAAAAAAAAACATTTTTTGTTAATAAAATGTTAGTTTTGAGAAAAATGCATTTTAGTCATCGAGTGACTTGTCTTGTCCAATATACTCCATTCTGGGGGGCTGAATGTGTTTAAAATTGTCCAGCACTATATGCTGCCCCTCCTTCAGCTTCCTGCAGCTTCTCCTCTCGCCTTTGTCTTGCCTAATTTTTCTTCTTTCCTTCTACCCTGGTAACCAAAAAAAAAAAAACAACCGCTATATTGGGTTTTTCACCAATTTTCAAGAACAAAAATCTTGTTTCCCATTGACCAAACTTTATCAAATTGCACCCACATGTTGTGACTGAAAATTAAAACAATTTTACTCATGATTATTTTAATAAGTTTAAAATTCTATTTTTAATGATTAAAAAAAAAAAAAAAAATATATATATTTGTATGAAAAAATATTTTTTTTAAATATTTTTTTTTAATTTATAAAAGAAAATTACCAAAATATCAAAAATGCAGATGTGTTACTTTAAAGATATAGATGTGTACTACTCATGATTATTTTTATAAGTTTTAAATTATATTTTTAATGATTTAAAAAAAAAAACTATATTTGTGTGAAAAAATATTTTTTTAAATATTTTTAAAAAATTTATAAAAGAAAATTACCAAAATATCAAAAATGCAGATGTGTTTTTTTTTTAAGATATAGATGTGTACTACATGCATGCCAAATTTGAGACTCCTCTGTTTGATAGTTTTAGTGAGAAATCGTGCATTTTCGGCACAAATTTGAAAATCATAGCATGGGGGTGGTGCCGACAATATGCTTTTTGATACATCAAATGCATTTTTTATGTTATAAAACATTGCTCAATCGATTCCTCGATGATTATTTAATAAAATAAGCTCAAAAGTAAAAAATCTATATTTTGTACGTAAAATCCAGTTTTCATAGTAGTGGACCTCCTTAACTTCGACTGGACTTTGACAATTTATTGTTCTACTGTTGACGATTTATTATTATGATGTACTTAATTTTGGCCGTTCTTTGATTCGGGGAATGTTTGAAAAAAAATTCTGTTTTTTTCCCCGAGAGGACGGGGTGGTTGTTGTGTAAGGCTCTTGCGCACAGGCGTATGTCAATCCTTTGCTGAAATACAGCTGTCTGCATTAGCTATATATATATATATATACATCTATATATATATATATATATATCTATATCTATCTATATATATCTATCTATATACATATATATATATACAGTAGAACTCCATTTATCCGAACCCCAATTATCCGAACATCCAATTATCCGAACACTTTTTCCAGAAAAAAAATAAATCAGATGCCACAGTCACGTTAGACTAAAATTCTGAATCTTTTGATGCGGCAAACTTCAAATGTGTGCGAACAATTTGTAGAGAATGGGATGGCTAATGGTCGGTCGCTTACGTACAGGAAGTCAGTTAGATCATAAAGTCAGTTAATATCTGGTTTAAAAATACAGTGTACGTGTGCGTTCTAGGTAGAACACTGGCTAAACAGACAGTTCAACTTAAAATAATTGTGTCTGCTACTACAGCAGAATAATTTTGGCGTACAAGTATTTCTCTGTGCGATATGGCATCTTCCATTAGGCCTAAAGCATATAAAAGGAACCGCAATGTTTTGTCAATTGAAACGAAAACAGAATTTATCAAGAGACTAGGACAAGGTGAAACTGTGTCTTCACTTGCGAGGATTTTCAATGTTGGGAAAGCTACCGTCTCTGACATTAAAAGTAACAAGGATAAAATTATGAGTTTTGCATCGAAATTTGATAGTGAAAATGGGTCGAAGAAACGTAAAACCATGAGAAATGCGAAAGATGTGAAATTGGAAGAGGCTTTGTATATATGGTTTGTGCAAAGAAGAAGCAAAGGGGAACCTATCTCTGGTTCTCTGTTGTGTGAAAAGGCACTTCAGTTCAACAATCAACTTGACGGTCCTCCTGACTTTAAGGCTAGCCAGGAATGGATAAGAAACTTTAAATCTCGTCATGGCATACGAGAATTGGAGATTCAAGGGGAATCTTTATCTAGCGATGCAACTGCCGCTAAAAATTTTATAGAAACATTCTTGGCTTTTTTGGAAGAAGAAGGTTATTCACTCGAGGATGTGTATAATGCCGATGAGACTGGCTTATACTGGAAATCATTGCCTCAAAAATCACTTGCATCTCAGCGCGAAGCAGCTGCCCCTGGGTTTAAAAAGTGCAAAGAGAGAGTAACAATTTTGGTAGCCGCGAATGCCAGTGGAAGTCATCGTTTACCGGTGCTAATGATCGGCAAAGCCAAAAAACCCCGTTGTTTAAAGAATGTGACATGTCTCCCATTGTGTTACAAAGCACAGAAGAGTGCTTGGATGAATAGTGAAATATTTCTTGATTAGTATACAAATCAGTTCATCCCAAATGTGAAGAGGTTGGGAGAACAAGAAAAGAAAACTGGAAAAGTAATTCTTCTACTGGACAATGCACCATCTCATCCAGAGACGGATACATTGAATGCAGTTGATGCAAATTTTAAAGTAATTTTTCTGCCTCCCAATGTAACAGCACTGATTCAACCAATGGATCAGGGTGTTATAGCAAAGCTTAAAAAGATGTACAAGAAGGAAGTCCTGCGTCGTTTATTGTTGGCTGAAGATGAAGAAAGTGTGGTGGCGTTTTCCAAAAAGCTTAATCTCAAAGACTGCTGCTATATGTTAGCTGATGCTTGGACCACCCTGTCACAAGATAATCTCAACAAGGCTTGGAGTAGATTGCTTGGGAAAAAAGGAGGAAATGAAACTACTGCAGTGGACACAAATGATGATTGTATAAATGAAGTTGTGGAACTGTTTCAAGCAATGCCCGGATTTTCGGACTGTGACAAAGATGATGCACACATGTGGCTAGAAGATGATAATGATTCTGGTTTTCAGTTTTTGAATGACGAAGAAATTTTGTCTTTTGTGCAAGAAGAAAACCAAATACATGTAGTGACCGATGATGAAGACACCTCAGAAGTACATGATGTACTTGTAGATTATGAAGAAAAACCAAAACGTCGACCAAGTCCTGAAGAGGCCTTTATAGCACTAGAAACTGCGATGGCTTGGTACGAGCAAGAAGATGACAGCTGTCCTACACAGCTTCTGCTGTTGAAGAGAATGCGGGACTTAGCAGCCAAAAGGAGACTATCCAGTTTGGTGCAAAAGAGGATTCCTCATTATTTTAAATAGTGGGCTACATCTGTGCAAGTACATATATACGTAAGTTGCGCCTGGTTTTGAATCGTTTGTAATGTTATTTTGAAAACATTTCTCTTTCTTAACAAAAATAATTAATACAAGAAGTACATGCACTGCAGTGTAATAAAAGATTTTGGTGATACAGTGATCTAATACAGTGTGGGTATTATTATTACAGTACAAGTAAATATGTTTTATAGTGTATTTTCCTTGTGATGGTTAATTATTTTTAGAAATATGTGTACATGTACTCGATACATTATGTAATCCAATTATCCGAACATTTGATTATCCGAACGATGCTCGGTCCCATGGGGTTCGGATAAATGGAGTTCTACTGTATATATATAATAAGACGTATGTATCGTCTGCTCATGCGCAGACGGACGGTTAGTTTCCCGTGCCTTAAAAAATGTCAACAGACCTGACTAGACGTGCCATTGGTTTGCTCGCGTTGTGGATATGTTATTCGATATTTTTCCAGTGGCTTTTAATGAGATTGGTCGCCACGATTTACTAAGATGTACTTATGGGCCGTCAAGAGATACAGCTTCACCATTGAAGTATTGTGACTGTATTTTTGAGGTAATCATATTCGATCGTCAGCACATTTATAGTTGCCGCCATACTTCGTTCACGTCGTATCCGAACCTGATCGCTAGTCCGTTTACGGCCAGAATTGAGATTCTATGAACTGTATGCTTCTTACGTTGTTTACTACGATGGACCGACATTGGACCTTAATGAATGCCTTTGAATGCAATCTACCTGATATTATTATGCTGAGTTATTTGTTGGAGCTACTGTCAATAAATTTGGATGTGGACCAGTCTTCACCAACTCATTGAATTCATTAACACTGTCGTACGAGCTAAAAATAGTGTGTGGCTGTGTTCAGGCTGAAAGAATGATGCTAACCATTCGTTTACCCAGCCTACGACATTCACGTGAATATCAGCGCGAAGGAAGTCATATTCACCAACCCTAAACCCAACTGCAACACCCACAGAACACTCCTTGATAGACATTACACAACACGGTGCCACAACCTTACACTGTGAGGTGGTATACACCAAGAGGTATTATCAGCCAGGAAAATACAACCTTCGATGATAGTAAGGGTCTTTCAGTTATATCACAGAGACTAAGTGGTCGGAAGGACCAAAACGTAGAGAGTAAGGAGACAGTAGCTAAGAGGTTAATTGAGGAGTGAAGTGGATTACATATAAAGTGAGGGGTGAAGTGAATTATATATATATTGAGGGGTGAAGTGAATGATATACATATATATTGAGGAGTGAAGTGGATTATATTTACATGCATATGTTTGTACTTTATATGTCATTACTTCATACTTTGTAAGCAGAGAGGTATTTGTGGTTATAAGTTAGGTGTTTATTGTACATGGTATTGAATAGCTACATAGTGTGAATCTATAAGAAAAGAAGCAATGTCATAGATAGTATTGAGTATTGTGAGTGTACATCATGGACTTAGAGGGCTTCATTCGGATAGGCATCCAATGTGGGTACATTGGCAAAGAACTAACGGATTACGCCAAGGCAGACTACCACTCAAAAGAGAAACAGGATGCCTGTTATGAGTAAAATCATAACATATCTATCGTATTCGACAATGCTTGTTTACAGACCAGCTTGTTGATATACGTTTCCTGGGTTAATCCCGGAAGTACTTCATTATCGTTTGGAGAATTATTGCATACGGCTTTGCCGGTTCCACGTAGCAGAAGTGAGCGATACTTTGTGGACTTTCCATGTGTGTCACTGAGGTGAACGGACGCATTTTGTTCAGCTCCGAGATGAGTGCTCTTACTATAGAGTTATACAGATTTATTACAGCTAGATTGTCCATCTGCTTCATGATGGTTATGCTGGTTTGATATATTAGGACAAGCAAAAGATGTATGCCAAAGGAATGCGTGTGGAAATATTTAATAAAGTATGCAGCAACATGTCGAAGACATCTTGTCCATAGTCGACTGTCAAGTGACAATTTCAAGACTGGCTAGGTCATGCCATTGTCGTATATTATTTTTGGATGCATGTTAACCGGAGCTTGTTCAAGTGAATAAATATGTATTCGTCTTCACGTCCAAACTGGCCTTGAGGAGTTCTTTACTGTTGAAGACTAAATGAGTATTTAAAAGGCTGCATTTAAAGAGTGTTACCGGCATGATGGAATGCCTGGATGAGTTCTCGCAAGTTAATGAAGTATTACCCTAGACAAGATATAACCAAAGAGATTAAATACCCGCTATAACAATGCCTTAAGAGATTTACGTGCTGAGGAACGAGAACTTAAGAAAGCAGAATTAGAATTACAAGACAAGAAGATGAAAGAGGAACGAGAACTCAAGAAAGCAGAGTTAGAATTTCAAGAAAAGAAGATGGAACGAGAATTACAAGAAAAGAAGATGAAAGAGGATAGAGAGTTATAATTACAAGAAAAGAAGATAGAGAATTTCAAGAAAGGAAGATGAAAGAAAAGAGTTACAAGAAAGGAAGATGAAAGAAGATAAAGAGTTACAAGAAAGGAAGATGAAAGAAGATAAAGAGTTTCAAGAAAGGAAGAGGAAAGAAGATAACAATTTGAAACAGAGGGAGTTGGAGTTAGAATTAGAGAAGGAGAGAATGAGATTAGCTTCGGAGGAAAAAAGACTGCAGGCAGAAGCTGATAAGAAAATACAACTAAAAAGAGTAGAATCGGGTTTGAGTGGTCAGAACTCGACTCCGGGTGGGGGGGGGGGGGGGGGGGGGGGGGGGGGGGGGGGGGGGGCTTGGTTGATCTAATGTTACGAGCAAAGTAGTGTCGTCGTGTTCAACTGAGTTGGTAGCTTTTTTCCAAGAGCGCCAACCAAAAGACATTGATTCTATGGCCCAATTGGGGCAACATTATGTCCTGGCCCATTCGGGCAAGCCTATCCAGAAGTCGGGTCTGTCAGACGCCTTAGTTGCAGGTGTCGGCAAAGTCCAGCGACAACCATGGCAAGATCAGTCAGGCGATGCAGACATGCGCCAAGAGCAGAAGGACGATAGGTCCTCCCGTCCCTATCAAACATGCAGAGGGAATTACCTGACTTCCGATCCCATCGGAATGGGGGGTCGAATTGGCACAACCGACAAAGGAAAAGTGATAGCGATGGAGGAGAGCGCCAAACGCAAAAGCAGGTAATCTTTGAGGAGTCTTGTGACGAAGATCGCTTTTGGTATAAAACAAAACATTCCAAGCAGAGGAGTGGTTCCTCGGAGAGTCCATCTTCCGACTCCGACGCGCGGTCTTCACCGGCTAACTGACCCAGCAATAGTCCACGCGAGGAAGTAAAAAGGGAACTCCGATGTTGCAGGTGTAATGGTAAGGGACATAACGTAGACAGGTGTTCCACCCCAATCGAGTACGCGAACTCTGTGTTTATGTTGGACACAGTCAATGGCGACGACTGTGTGGGGTGACGTCCTCTATTTAATTCGGGCGAGAATATAGTGTTACACTGCGGACACGCGGTACCATGTTTTCCGGCGGTCCATGAGACTGGCGAGGTGGTACTCCTCAAGAGTGCGGTGGAGAAGAATCCAGTCTCAATGTTGTGGGACACCGGATTTACTACAGTCGGGGTGCGTCGGTCATGTATCGACGAGTCCTGCCTCACAGGGAAAACTGTAAAGTGTATCAGTCTTGGGGGCAAAGTTGAGTCTTATCCCCAGGCGTGTATTAATGTGAACACCCCATTCCTGTCAGGGAGAGTGAACGCTTTTGCACTCGAGAACCCAGTCGCCGATTTGACCGTCAGCAATGTACGAGGAGTGCATAATGCCACGGGAAGGGCTGGAGCAGTCGCTCAGCAACTCCAAAATCTCGGGGCGGACGATCAGGTGGTCGAGATATCACCACCTGCGAAGAAAGTACATCTGGGACGGGGTTCGCGGCAGGCATCCAATGGTACTCAGAGTATGGTGCCAAAGCGCAGAGAGAGTAACCGCTAAGGCATATCCGAGGGCCTGAGAGCTAGTAACCGCAAGGTATGGGTCCGTAATATCCCCCCGAGTGCTAGCTGGTGCACCATCAGACATGCGTTTAATGAGGTTGCGCCGGTTAAGATCGTTGAGGTATTGTCATTACGTGACACTACCAAAGTTGCACGAGTGAGTTTCGCGATTATGTGGGGTGCGCATGAGTCAGGTGGAAGCACATGTCGTTGCTCTATAACCACCTGCTAATAGTCCAGCAATAGCAAGGGATAAGTTTCCGTTTTGCGTTCAGTTAAGGTGTTTCCGTTAACGTGAACCGAACCGCAGAGTCTGACCCACGCATCAGTACTATTCTGATAAATATAAGTTGTGATGTACAGCTTTATAATGTAGTGAGGTGTCCGATGAGAGGTGTTTAAATGTGATAGTGGGTAGCAAGTAATTGCAACCACGTTAGAGAAGTTGTGTGTACTTTGAAGATCATGTTTATGCTATGCCATGTGATGAGTTGAATTATGTATTATGGCGCCATAAAGGCAATTTACTATTTGCTTGAATTTTGTGACGAAAGTCTGTTGGTGTTAATTAGTGGTGACTTGTAACGTATGCCTATGTAAGATTGACTATTAATGTATAGTGCACTGTATTTTGGGTGACCAGGGGAGGTCAGTCGTTGTCATTTTTCACGACTGCCATAACCTTGGATAACTTACTTCATACTCATGTTGTGTTTTGGGGTAGGTTGGAGAATGCAGTGACGACAATGGCAGGAAAAGAACCATGGCATTATCTCGGTTCAGATGAGGAGATGCTGTTATGGCAAATGGTCGTCCAAACTCCGAAGGGGGTAGGGCGAAGCTTCCTCCGATGGAAGAAAACTACGTTGTCTTTCTTAAGGGGTGGGGGCGGTGGATGCCATAGCGCTACTGCGCAGTGTATCTGGTGTACGAAAAGTCAGCCGGGCAACACTGGGTATGGCAACACCGGCGAGTCAGGTGACTGCCGGAAGCCTGAAAATTAGGTGCAGTCAGTGAGATTCTAGCCAGCTTCCGGATCGGACGCAGATATTCTCCCTTTGCAAGCAAGTTAGCTGTGAAGTTCATGTTATGGATTATTTGTTATAAGTTCTTGCCATATTCCGGGTCTTGTGGATTATTAAGTTGTTCTTCTGGTACAGTGTGGTGTCTAGATTGTATTTGTTACAGGCCGGAGATTTATAAGTTGTCAATGAGTTGAGTGTACCATTGTCACAGTATGCCGCTCATGGTGAGCGATAGTCATTGTAGTGTTTTATCAGCATAGGTCGTACTGTGGTGTATGAGACTGATAGATTAAGTTATTGAGGCAAGTTACATTGACATTTCATTGTTGAATTTCATGCGTTTGTTGGCCGTGTGAGGCCTGAGTGTATGTGTGTGTTTAGTAATAAAGAGAAATTCCTGTTAAAGGTGTTGATTACTTATGTCAGCCATTTTTGTGTGGTTATACTCCTAGAGGAGCGAGCTTATTATTTTTATTATAAATCTACACTGCAGAGGTAGAACCATAGTAAATTGGTTTTGACACCATGTCACCCGTAAGTTGGACAGGCTAAATGTCACCCCTTTGCACGTATGCATCAGCACCCAGCTAAAGTCTCTTTCTTGTGGGTGACTTCTGATTAAGTTCCATGATTTTTTGATTCAGAAAGAAAACTAGACACACAGGAAAACGTCCGTGACCTTTCATGTGTCCGAACGCGTCTAGAAAGCGAACTCTGGCCGTTCGAATGACCGTCAGAGTGTCGCAACTTTCTTTTATCAAGACGCCAGGGAGACAACTCCTTAAGTCCTTACGCCATGGTAGCGTTGCCATTAATGCAAATGCCAACTCACGCCTGAACACTTGCAGGCTTTAACTAGCTACATAAGCGAGGCGTCTGAAACATTCTTTGCCATTGTCTCCAGAGAATTACGCTACCATTCAACGTGATATCCTGCACCAGAGCTAATAACAGCTGTATTGTGGTTAGGAATATACTTTTATTCGGTAACTGTTACGGTATTTTTATTGATGTCGTCTGCTAGAGGTTAGCAGCTTACAATTTTAGGGGTTACAGCATTTAATATAATGTAAAATATTATTAGACTATTGAACGCTATACACGCGATCGAATTATGGCGTGTTAGCGTTGGTAGGTCACGCACCGTGACCAAGAGACGGGACCCTTTCTTGTATGACCGTCGAGCTGTAAAGACGTGTCCTACGTTATTCTAGTGTCGGGCATGGAGAGCCACACAGTTATGTTGTATTTAAGTATGGACATGGGTCAGTCCACTGTTATTATGAAAAGAGATGAAATGTTACAGGTTAGTAATTGACTAAACCTAAGACGGGATGAATTAACAGTCCTTATTAGTTTATATTTGCCAGACGCATAATCTCACTGTCGGCCGTTGGGATCACCAACAGCGCGTACATATAGTTATGACGTTCTGTCTACAGTAATTCATGCTATTTGACAAGGACTGATTTGTAGATGAATCATATACGAAGTATGAACTGAACTTGATATGTATTTTCTTCATGATGACCATGTGTGAACTGTTTATGTATGGAATCGATGTATTAAATTGTGTGGACTCAAGGAACGACTTATCAAGTCTATAAACGTTGGGAATTGAAATATTATGATGTTGACAAATATTCTATCCCACCTTCGCGTAACTTACTACCAACAGCACGATACCATAATATAAAATGGCCAGATCTTAGCAAGTGTAAACAGAAGAGCCAGCCTGCAGCAATTACAACACCACCGGATGCAACAACTGATGGGCCATTGCTTGGGGATCGAAAGAAAAGAAAAACATTTTTTCGCAAATTTTCAAGGACTGTTTACGATTGTAAGAAAATCACGTGATTTCATAAATATGACGTGGCACGCGTAACTACGAAGGTTCAATCTGACGTCACAACATCGTGCGTACATGCTAACGCTCACAGGACAAAGTCAGCGCATTCCAGTTTTGATGAAGAATACAAGATCTCAATAGTCCAAAAGATGGAAAAGTCGTTATCTGCCAACGAAGAGCAAGCAGTTCTAAACACTGGTCTAGTCCGTTGGTGAAGATCGCATCGGACGACGTGTTAAAAGATAAGTCTAGTTTTGTGACTGTTGTCATTGAGATAACACAGTGCTGAGTCCATGTCGCTTCCGCTTTCATAGGCATGTCTAAATATTTTCATATATATATGTATTATTTATGTTCCACCGTATGTGTTGTTACTTACTCGTGGGTTGGTAGGGCGGCGGATTAAAACCAATTCTATGGCTCCCTGGATGCCCGAATTGATTTTAATTGTTCCTTAAGGCCGTTAAACAATTGCACTTAGCGAAAGACCTCGTTGATGATTCTTGCCGATGGGCTCGTCTGTTCCTATTTGCCATTGTTTGACAATATAAGTTAGCTGTGCAGTGTTGTAAATAAATGGTGTATTTGATCATATTCAGTTTTATTTTATTCAGTTTTGTATCATGTTGGTAATCTATCTCGTCCATCCTGACCTTACTATCTTTACGTTTATATGTATCCGTTCATGAGTCCTGTGACGTCATTACTTTTTTGCATTCAATTTTTTTTTCATGTATTCTGTCCTAGATTGAGTTCAACCTCGCCTTAGGTCAATCCTTGACCTTCCTCCTTGCTTACGGTACTTCCGCTTGTTCTGCTTAGTTTGTAAATTCATTTTTAATTGTGAAAATGTCCTTGTCGTATCGTACTACTGTTTTGTAACCCTTGGTTGACTAATTGTTTTGTTTGTCTTCATCTCATACATTTATCATATAATAATAATACTATAATTTAGTTAATAATAAGATTGTAAATGAATTTGATTAATTTTTATGAAATTTGAGGATGAATCAAGGACTTTGCACCAATTTGCAGTGGTGGTTCAAGAAATTGGCGATGCACTTTATAGATGATGATTAAGGCATAATAATATAATATATATTGATAATTAAATATAAATTTATGGTCTGACTTAAATAACAGACATATTAATTGTTCATTTGTACATTTTCCCAGTACTACATTCTGACTTAACACATATAATTAATTAAATAAAATAATTATGGAGGGACAATACTCATAATTATTGGAGGATAAAATTAGATGCGTGACATAAATTCGGCATCTTAAATAAATAAATAGCATAACTATTTATGATTTATATTAGTAGGTACACATAATATTTTTACAAAATATTATATATTGGTGGAACTTACAAATGAAAGTTCAATAATATTTTAATTATTTAGTGAGTATTCATACGTTGAGTAAGTACAATAATTACTTAGATTTTATTGCTGATTATTACAGATCAATAATTACTTACAATATCTACGTCAAAATGCTTGCCTTAGACCATTTTGTTAAAATTGGTAAAGATTTTAATATGAAGGGACAAGAACTACGTGAATATGCAGAAAAAGAACTTGCGAAATATGAAGCGAAGATGGAGGAACAGAAAGCTGAACTTAGACGTGAAGAAGCTGAGAAAAAGCTGAATTAAGACAAGAAGAAGAAAGGAAAGTGGCAAGAGATGAAATCCTACGGATTGAAGAAGAGAATAAATTGAGACGACAGGAAATTGTAATGCAGCAAGAAATGGAATTGCAACGGCTTAAGTTGGAAACAGCAAAACTTCAGGCGCAAAATGCTACTGCAAGCCAAAATGATAATTTACAAAATGGATCCTCATCCAACCAAAATAAGGGCAATTATTACTTCAAGCTACCACCATTCAAGTTACATGTTGATGATTTTTCAGCATGGCTATTACGCTTTGAGGATGTATGCAAAGTCAATAACCTTAACAAAACTGCATGGGCACTCAAACTCAAGGAATTTCTGGATGGCGAACCCGCAAGTGCAGCACAAAATATTGATCCAACATTAGCTGCAGACTACGATGCCATTAAGGCCTTATTATTACGTCGTTTCCACCTGAACGAAGAGGGTTGTAGATTACGTTTTAAAAGTATTCTGCCTGATAATAGTAAGGACTTTACAAGTTTTATTGCGAACATACGCAATACCTTTAACAGATGGGTGGAACTTGCAGGTGTAGACAAATCATATGACAAATTAGTTGATCTACTGCTAAGGGATAAAGTGTTATCCTCGGTCAGCCCACCGTTCTTTGCCTATTTGCAAGAACGAAAACCAGCTACTATCGAGGAGCTAGAAAAAATTTCATTAAATTACTGCACTGCTCATCCAAATGCAAGCATTTCCAACTCGTTAATAAGAGAACCTCTTCCTGTGGCCTCTAATATGGCATACCACAGTAATAACAAACCAAGAACACACAGTGTAGATAGAAGTCTCTTCAAAGGAAATTATAATGTCAATTTCCATAAGGGACTGAATAATTTTAACAATAACAATGACTTTAATAGAGGAAGACCACAAAACAGAAATTATTCACCTCAGTCCAGATACAACAATAGTCAACGTAACGCAAGTCATAATCGGTCATATAACTATAATAATGGTAACAATTGGAACAACAATAATCATAGCTCTAGACATCGAGATAACAGTCATTACAGGGGACAACGGGATAATTCAAATGATTATTCTCGTCATCGTTCTCATTCTCGTAGATCATCAAATTATAATCACAATACAGGGGCAGCAGTTACTAATGGTACAACCCCTGGGGTTCAGAGTTCACATAATGATAATATAATACAGTCTTCGTCTACATGTTATGCAATGAATTATAACGTGGCAAATAGTTGCCCAGAATGTAATCTTATATTTCAGAAGGCAAAAGAGACGGTTCTGAACTGCGGACACATTCTCCCAGAAGTCGGTCTGGCAGTCAATGACGGAACAGGCTCACTGATTTTCAACAGGGGAATTGTTAATGGATCCATCGTCTCAGTGTTAAGAGATTCTGGATCTACAACGATCGAAGTCCGTCAGTCACTTGTTCATTCTTATTGTGCAACTGGAGAGCATGTCAGATGCATGACTTTCGGAGGGACAATAGAATTTTATCCAACTGCCCTTATACATGTTAATACACCTTTTTTCACAGGCAACGTTAAAGTATGCATGTTAAAGAACCCAGTTGCAGACCTTATGGTGGGTCGCATACACGGCAGTAAGGATTGTACACCAGAAGAGATTATTGAATGGGAAAAAAATAATCTATGCTTTGGAAATGCAGTGACAACTAGAGCACAGACGAAACTATTAGAGATTATGAACACTGATGAAAAGGAAACAGACAAACATGAAAATATTGATGTTCAATCTTCGATTGACCGAGCGTCCTTTGCTGCAAAACAGAAGGAAGTTAGATCATTGAAAAAAATTTTTGCTCTGGTCAACAAAGTTGACAATCTTTCTTTAAACAATAAGAATAATCATTGGTTTATTATTAAGAATGATATATTATTAAGATGTTTTATGGATAAGACTAAGGTAAGACAACAGGTCATGGTACCTTTTGCTTTTAGACGGTACATACTTCAACACGCACATGATTCTAAGTGCGCAGGTCACATGGGATATACTCGGACACGTTCTCGAGTATTATCTTCATTTTTTTGGCCAGGAGTATCACGAGATATTTCACAGTACGTACGCTCCTGTACTATATGCCAGGAAGTGAAAGCACGGGAGCCTTTCACACGGCGCCTATTCAGGCTTGTGACATATCTGTGAGACCCTTTGACAAGATGACCATTGATATTATTGGTCCACTTTTACCATCAGCCAGAGGACATAGATTTGTTCTCACGTGCATCGATTTATGCACACGATGGCCAGAAGCCATCCCATTGAAGACCACCACTACCACAGATGTAGCTGATGCACTACATCTGATCTTTTCTAGAGTAGGTTTTCCTAGGAAGCTGTTATCAGATCATGGATCTCAATTTATATCTGAGACTATGACAGAAGTAATGAAGACCTGGAATATAGATAGAAATCTCAGTAGCATTTATCACCCCATGAGTAATGGTGCAGTAGAAAGACTTAACATAACACTCAAACAAATGTTACATAAAGTTACAGTTAACCATCTACAGGACTGGGACAGAGTACTCCCAGCTGTTTTGTTCGCCTATCGAGAGGTGCCACACGAAGAAACTGGCTTCTGTCCATTTCAATTAGTCTTTGGCGCTCCACCAAGAGGGCCTATGGGACTAATAAAAGATTTATTGATTGACTCCGAGATGACTCAGGATACCCAGTCATCCTACGAGTATGTAATTAATCTCCGGAATAATATTATTGATGCCTGCAAAACGGCAACAGCTTCATCTGAGGCTGCTAAAGCGAAAGCTAGAACATTCCAAAACAGTACTAGACGATTGCGTCAATTATTTCCAGGAGATCAAGCTTATGTGTTATTGCCACATAACGATAATAAACTTCTCATCTCATGGAACGGACCGTACCAGGTTATTGATAAGATTTCTGATGTCGATTATGTCCTGGACATTAAGGGACATAACAAAATATTTCATATAAATATGTTCAAACAGTTTCATACTCGTCCTGAACATCTACAAGCTATCTTTCATGAACTAGATGACACTTTCGTACCTACATGTCACTATTCTAATTTGTCTGTTATCCAGGAAGAAGAATCTTCTTTTCCTGAGGTACAGTTGGCGTTACCTGTACCTGTAGTACAACCTACTGAATCTTGGCGGGACGTAACCATCTCTTCGTCGGTTACACCGCAACAGCATCAACAGGTTGCTGATCTTTTACAATCTTATCTAGATGTGTTGACCGACGTTCCAGGTCGCACATCAGTCATTAGTCATGACATCACTCTTAATGATGATACACCAATTCGGGTACATCCCTTCTCTGTTCCACTACACTTTCTTACTAAAACTACTAAGGAACTTGAACAGATGTTATCTTTAGGGATTATTGAGACTAGTAATTCTCCATTTTCTTCTCCATTAGTTATTGTCCGAAAGAAGGACAATAACATTAGACTATGCGTCGACTATAGAAAATTAAATGCACAAACTATAGTTGATAGCGAACCACATCCACTTCTCGACGACTTACTGCCACGTCTATCTACCGCAACTATATTCACTAAGATAGACTTAACTAAAGGTTATTGGCAGATACCACTAACCGAAAAAGCTAAATACTACACAGCGTTTTCCACTCCGCAAGGTCTATACCAGTGGAATGTGATGCCTTTTGGGCTTGTTAACGCTCCAGCTACCTTTATTCGCATGATGCGACACATTTTGTCAGGTAGACCAGACATCATTACATACATTGACGACATAAGCTTATTTAGTTCGTCATTTGAGGAACATTTTTCGGGACTTAAATATGTTTTGGACACATTAAGAAAGAATAATTTAACTGCTAAACCTACAAAAGTACAAGTAGCGTTTCATGAAATAACTTTTTTGGGACATATCATTGGAGCGGGATATATCCAAACACTTCCTAGTACGGTTTCTAAAATTTTAAACGTATCCGTTCCTCAAACGAAGAAACAGGTTAGAAGCTTGTTAGGACTAGTCCAATATTACAGCAGATTCGTACCAAACTTGTCATCCATCACGGCTGTTTGGTCATCTCTGTTAAAAAAGACATGCCGGTGAAGGTGACATGGACTGGTGAATGTGATAGAATATTTCGTAAAATAATTGATATCTTCTCACATCCACCTATTTTGAGACTACCTGATGCTTCAAAAAAATTTATCCTCCGTACAGATGCGAGTAATTACGGAATTGGCGCATGTTTGCTCCAATATCATGACGACGTCCTCCATCCCACACTGTACGTCTCACGGAAACTTAAGCCACCAGAAGTCAAGTACTTCACAGTCGACAGGGAGTTATTATCTGTCATCTGGGCGATCACAAAGCTCAAGAAATTTTTATTAGGAGCACCCTTTGTGGTCCAGATGGATCAGAAGGCGGTGGCATCACTACGTCGTGCTAATCACAAGAGCCCGAAGCTGACAAGATATGCCATTCTCCTTCAACCTTTTGATTTTTCTATCGAGTACATTGCAGGAACAGAGAACATCTTGGCAGATGCTCTCTCTAGAAACCCTTCTGATGTTACTTCATGAACAATGATACTTTTCCAATAAACTTCCACACGTACTTATGAATAAAAAAGAGACATAATGCTATTATTGAATGTTCGACATGGAAATGAACTGTTGACTACTATTAAAGTATCTGCTTATTAGAGACATGCATTATACGAAATGAACGAAATCAAGAGACAATGTATGCGTATTTACGCCGGGACTTTGGTTAGTGTCCATTCAGGATAAAACTATTTGAAACAAAGTCGGAAATAATTTCGTCCAGTCGAACTAATTTCGGTACGTGATATGAACTATTGGACGTTAAGAAGATCTATATTTATGCTGAATCAGAACACTTGAACCTTTTTCGTTATAAAAAAAATAAATTCACAAGGATCAAGACTACGGATGGATCGTCATATCCAATGTTAATTAATCTTAATTTAGTCGTTGAAGTAATGGAAATTAAAATGAAATGTGAGAAAAAAGAAAAAAAAATGAAATATGAAAAAAATGAAAGAAAGAAAAGAAAGCTCACAAAATTCTTAGATAATGTTCTTATATGTAATTATGAATTACATAATTATACTGCATATTTGATAATTATGTTGACACATTACATACTAGTTTATTGTTTAGTTAGTTAAGTTAGATATGTATTAACCACTTAACTCAGATGCCAAACACACATAACTAAGTTAAATTTATACGTTATTTTCTTTCGCTACTTTACTTCTCATTTGGTTTTTTCTTTGACATCGTCTTTCATTTTCTTGCATTAGATTTTCAATACATTTATTCTTAATACACAATTAGTATAATAAATTAGTTTAATTTTAATTAGTTAGATTAGTCTTGACATGACATTTCATTGCGACAGATTTTAAGTTAATTGAGTAATTAAATATCAACATTAGACATTTTCTTTTTGTTAATATAACATTTATGTATAACATTTATGTATAACATGATCGTTAGTATATTATATGACTGTTAGTTAGTCAACATGACCACGACACTGTTCTTGACAGAACATCGTAGTCCATATGTTGCATTTTTGTTAAATGTTTGAGATTATTCACTCAGATAGGTTTTCAAAAAAATCTATCGAATAGATTTTTTTCCCCCCGGTGGACAGGGAATTGTTACGGTATTTTTATTGATGTCGTCTGCTAGAGGTTAGCAGCTTACAATTTTAGGGGTTACAGCATTTAATATAATGTAAAATATTATTAGACTATTGAACGCTATACACGCGATCGAATTATGGCGTGTTAGCGTTGGTAGGTCACGCACCGTGACCAAGAGACGGGACCCTTTCTTGTATGACCGTCGAGCTGTAAAGACGTGTCCTACGTTATTCTAGTGTCGGGCATGGAGAGCCACACAGTTATGTTGTATTTAAGTATGGACATGGGTCAGTCCACTGTTATTATGAAAAGAGATGAAATGTTACAGGTTAGTAATTGACTAAACCTAAGACGGGATGAATTAACAGTCCTTATTAGTTTATATTTGCCAGACGCATAATCTCACTGTCGGCCGTTGGGATCACCAACAGCGCGTACATATAGTTATGACGTTCTGTCTACAGTAATTCATGCTATTTGACAAGGACTGATTTGTAGATGAATCATATACGAAGTATGAACTGAACTTGATATGTATTTTCTTCATGATGACCATGTGTGAACTGTTTATGTATGGAATTGATGTATTAAATTGTGTGGACTCAAGGAACGACTTATCAAGTCTATGAACGTTGGGAATTGAAATATTATGATGTTGACAAATATTCTATCCCACCTTCGCGTAACTTACTACCAACAGCACGATACCATAATTGACTAAGAATACAAGGTTTAAATTGAAGCAATATAAAATGGCCAGATCTTAGCAAGTGTAAACAGAAGAGCCAGCCTGCAGCAATTACACCAACACCGGAGGCAACAGTAACCACACTTACTTATTTAATGCTGTAGTATAGGCTACTAGGTGTTTTAACCTATATGTAATAGAGATCTCTCGTTACTTTGTTGCATCGTAAATATATCTATACATTTTTCCTTAAGACTCTCTTTTCCGTGACAGGGAAACTCTGAATTTTATTAAGCGCGGTACAATTCAAAATCACTAAAGTATTAATGTAAGAATGTTTTTCTTATGACAGAAGGTGTGAGTCTGTGTATAACATTATGTTAGTGGCCGCCAAAGCGGTAAATATTACAAATATTTTTTCACTTGGTCTGTGTATAGTAATTACTTTAAAGAGTAGTGCTTTGTTGTAAATATACAAAGATTACAGCATGGCTATTTTATAACTAATCGGGATTTCATACATACTTGAATACTTTTCAATAAGGCAACTTTAAGTTACATTGGGATGTGTGGACTAGCTTAATTTTTTTCAAACATTACTATCTTGATCGTAAACTGTGTGTGTGGAATAATTAGGTCAGTCCGTGACCTCAGATGAGAATACTCGCGTCCCAATACAACAAGCCACAGCAATAAAAGGGCGGGACATTATTTGGGAGTCTGACGTCTTATGCAAAACAATGCAAGTAGAAAAGGGATGTGTGAAGAGTACGTGCTTGTTTTATTGCGTATGTGAGAGAGTGAAAGAAATAGGCAAGGCTGACACGTGTTATTAATAAGATATTGACTACTTGTTTGTTTACAGGGGCATTTGGACCATCCCCTGTTCCTGCTTCTTACATTATCCAGTACCACGGCATTGACTGCTTGCTTCCTTTGCTGTCCCTTTTACTTCAGTACATACTATAGCCGCTTGCTACTCCTACACATCAGGGCAAAAAGTCAGAGAGACGTGGTTAGTCTGTTGAACCACTGCGAAGTCATCTCAGTACCTACTTTGCCCGTGTAGTGCGTCATTTGACCTCTTCCGTGTTCATTATCAATTGAGACTTAGAACACATCAATTGTTATTACAACGACACGCATAAGGCACTAGTAATACATCAATTGGGCTGAGTGCTTTACATTAAGAGCCTTAATTTGCAGCAGTACCACTCGCTGCCTTTTGGATAGTTTTTCATTTCTTTCGACAGCCTACAGAAATTTGTTTCAGTGACGGAATATAATTTTCACTTACGTTTGTGGAGTATTAAGAGAGAAACTGTGGGATATTATATTAGTAGTGTGGCTGGAGAACGATTAGTGTTTTCTCCACCATATGAGATACATCTCCCGGGATTAATTTAACCAAGTTGTGGCAGCCATCTTCATACAAGATGACTGGGGGCCGTCCCTGTTAGTTAGATTTTCTTGGTTGTGTATATGTACGTGTAGTGGTGGTTTGGAATCAATACGATTCGCTTGTGTTCTTAGTTGTATTTTGGTGTGATTTAAAATCACTAGCCCATCAGAGCTAGTGAGGTTATTATTTTATTTTATGTGGATTTAGTTAATAAATACATATTTTCTAAGCAGTCAGAATTCACTTCCTACCTGTCACTTGATGTTAACTTGTGCTGTCCTTATTGTAATAGATTAACATATTTAGCAGAGATACCAGAGGAAGTGTATGATGTTCTAAACATTGTCTGGAGTGTGGCTGGAAGAAGACAATAGATCCCTTATTTACATATCTCACAACTCCAGAAGTCAAACATCCATCTTTAGTGTACATTAGTGATTCTATGTATATCTACTTTCACACTACTCATTCATACTCTGTCTAAACTCAGACAAAATCTACTTCCATACATGTTACACCAGTGCGCCCAATTTCAAAAAACATTTCTGTTGCGTAGCTTCCCTTAGCCTTTGTCCACAGCCTACCTGCAAGGCAGCTGGTTGTTTGAAATCAGAGTTGTCTTAGTCCTGGACAAACTGTAATGGAAACAAATATGTACACCTCGCATACAATTTACTGTTATTTTCCTGTACAAAACGTGCAGTAGTGTATAGTATATTTCGATATGCACGTTTTAGTGTTGAAAATATTTGCACTGATGATTACTCATGTCATCCATCAATAAACCAAATATGGCTTCAGGTGTACTACATTTTTATATCTAAAATCAATGACTCTCTAGGCTCCTCTTTCCTGTGGCAGAGTGAAGTACCCTTAGTACTGGTATCCAATAGTACAATCACGCACCTCACTATCACACTATCTGCATTCTTCTCTGCTATGCGTTTTTAAGCGGCTTGTTTCTTCTGTCCTGAGTATTCCAAGAAAATACATTCAATGCAATGCTTATAGACAACTTTTGTTTCAACGTATGTCCTATCTAATACCAGCGTCCTTCCTGACTTCTTCCTCTGGTATTTATCTGGTGTTTTTTCTATTTGTCACGATGTTAATTACTTACTAAGTTGTTCCTTTTTTAGCGTGGAGTGTAGAGGTTTGCCAAAAGGATCGCTTTTCTATCCTATCGGTTGTCTTCCTCTGGCCTGGTTCCTATATAATCATAGGTCCTCACAATGAACTCTGAGTAGTCCTAGAGGTCTAGATCCCTGGCTCTTGGTTTCCCGTATGTGTTGTGGTAGTCGATCTTCTACCATTTTGTAGACATGAACAAACCATCGTAAATGGGACTGTTCTACGTGGTCTGTAGGATATTACATCATTTTAATCTTTTCATTTAAATGTTTATAAAATACACGGTTATTGTTTCAGAAACATGCAACAAGATTGAATGATTATAGCTCAAATGAGAAATTTATTCTTTCTAGAAGTGCTTGTATATAGGTAGCAATATGTACTAATCAACAAACATTTGATAACTGTTGTCTCGCTCTTTTCTGTCCATTTTTTTAATTCTCATAAAAATATATGTATCTGAAATAATTTACAAGTGATAACAGAATCTAAAAAACCCATAAACACAACTATCTTTTAGTAAACAAGAACTTTTACAGGTCGTAAATGACATTAAAATCTTGCAGAACAGAATAATTCGTAACAAGTTACATCACCTAGGTCTGAAAAGTTAACACAGGTTGGGCAACAATTATGAGAATAAATGCTACAAATGATAAATAGATAGCACTTTGAGATGCATCCTCACAAGATGAAAGAACCAATGGGAAATATATGAAAATGAAGACAACAAGAAATATATACAATTTAATGGCAGTAATGATGTGTGACTGAAAAATGGGGAACAACGACAACCTAGGAGTTATTGACATGTATTGGTGCCTGTATAGAATAGAATAACTGGCATTGTATGAAGAGATCTCAATTGTGTAACTACTGACAAGAACCAGGGAAGTACCAGTTTAGTAAAAAAAACACAGCCACTAGATAGTACAAACTCACTAAGAAAACGACCTGACAGTATTGCAAGACAATTCTTGTTCTATAGTTCCTAGGGTAAATGAAATAGTTTCAGACAGAAAAACACAATGTAATAGTTATTAGATAATGATGAAAGGGAAAAATGGACAGACCTTGAATGGACTGTATTGTACATGGCAAAGCAAAATAAATTTAAAAATAAATAATTTTACATATAATAAGTCTGCATAAAATTATTAGAACATATAATTTGATTAATATCTTTGCTCTCATAAATGTTATATTTTGAAATGTTTTTTTTTTAAAGAGAAGATAACCAAAAAAAGTTGCCTTGTGTAAAAGCATAAAACTAAATGTATCATGGTATATATCAAAGGAAACATTTATTGCATTTTCCAACAGGCATTTCATTATCACCATCATCACATTCTTCTTTGTCATTTCTAAAGAGCATGGATCCACAATTTCGAAACATCATTTTCAAAACATGCTCTGGTAACAGTGTTTTCTGTAGCAATTCGTTTTACAAAATGAGATAGCTAGTCATTTGCACAAAATCATTGACCTCCTCATTTTGTAAAAGGAATTGTTACAGAAAACACAGTTGCCAAGTACACGCCTGAGAGTGTACGAAGAAGAAGATATCATTCACTCATGACGAGTTGCGTGATGAAGTAGTAGTCCTAATATTTCTTTATTTAATCCAATCAGGCACTGGGCTCACAGGATTTCCCGCAACCTTTAGCTTTGAACACAATAGTAGATGATTTTTTTTTAAGTGTTATGTAAACATACGTTTTCAGTCATTTCCGTCTCCGTTCAATAAGGGACGCACTTTTGTATTGCTTATGTTCCCTGTTTGCAGTAATCCACATTTTTACAGGCTTTTCTTTAACTAGCAACGTATGTCACGTCACTCTCTTGTCACCTTCAAATCTTGCAATCGATTTTTCAATCACTTCCAGATGAGCAATAGCTCTGACACTTGGCATAGTTATGTATTCCCCGTGACAATACTATAATCAGTGGTAAAAATAATAAAATAAATTAAATTAAAATTAATTTTTTTTTGTATTAGTTCATCTGTGAAATGGGCGATAACTGCAAATACTTTAGGTGTATTCTTTCCAGCAAGATTGTCTCTCTTAAGAGAAATATTGAAATATCTCCACCACCCCTTCCCATTCCACACACACAATATTGCACGCGCGTGCACAGACATACACACAACTGACAACTACATTTAAACATATGTAATTTACAACACATATCAAAATTAAAAAAAAAAAATTAGCTTTCAGTGTAATATACTGAATAATGAAATCCGCCTCCTGTGCTCGCGACTCGTTTATCGCAAACTGATAATGTCATTAGCGGATCGATTACATTTGACTTACATTTAAAAACAACACTAAACAGAAGAAAATAAAACATATACAAAAATGTATTTTAAACACAGGCTTTTAATGGACTGAAAAGCCACAAATAATTTTTCAAGGAGTTTATAGCTTGCAGTAAAAAAATGTAACATCAAATTGACATGTACACTTGTATGATAAGCGCTTAAGCGCCCCACGCTTTTTGTCAATTTGATGTTACATTTTTTGACTGGAAGCTATAAACTATTTGAAAATTTATTTGCGCTTTTTAGTGCATTAAAAGCCTGTGTTTAAAATTTTTATTTTTTATTGTACATTACACACATCGATACGTAGACATGTACAGTTTATGTTTATTCATATCAGATAACGTTGAATTAAAACATTTGAGTGATAGCCGCGCTAGTGTAATGGTTACCAAACTGCACTGGCGATCGGGAGATCCCAGGTTCAAACCCGGGCGAACACATTTGGAGAGTGTCGTCGACCGGGACTTGGATTGGAATAATTCGAGCCCGGTCGAAGTCATGTGAAGCAGTGTCGTCGACCAGGGACTGGAATAACCTGAACGGCTCCTGAGCCGACCCAGCTCTAATGGGTACCACCGAAGACGGCGAGTATCTGCTTGAATGGCCAGAGGACACATGTCAGTGTACAGGGAAAAGAGATACATAAAATCAATCTCGGGTTAGACATACTAACCGGAGATTTCGCCTCGAGTAATAGCGGGCGAACGATAAAATAAAAAGTTTTTTAAAAATGAATAAAGACAAGTTCTGCAGTTGAGAAATGTTCATTGCTACATATACAGGAAAAACTACAAAACATTGAATAAAGTGTTAAATGATATGAGTAGGGAATTTACAGTTCATAGTTTATCTGACAGAAAAATTCAGACTTCTTGTACATCCAAACAATGCAACGTTTATCTCAGCCTGACGATCGACTTCCTGCAAGAACATCAACAGAATGGTGAACAATTCAAACAAAATTTTACCGAGTGTTACTTCAAAGATACGATCACGTTACTTACGTATGCAATCTACAAAGATAAGAACGTTTTAAAATCTCAACAAATTTCCAAAAAGGATTTACAGAAAATTGGCAGTAGATTTGGACTTTTCACTTATATACGTCAAGCTCACAGAAGAAAACAAACTTGTGTTCCATAGAAAGATAAGGTTAGTTCTATGGGATGAATAGACCTGCCTAGTCTTGGTCTCGCTCTAGCTAACTGAAATGAAGTAAATAACACAACCACTGAGCTATTAACGGAGACCTCATGTGATATTGATGATCTAACCAGGTACGTAGATGATCTAACCAGGTATGTAGATGATCTAACCAGGTACGTAGATGAAAATGAACCAAAGTTGTTTCCAGACCACAGTCGTGCCTATTCCATTATCGTTAATGGAGTTCATAATCATAAAGGAGGAATATTTTTCTTGATGCTCATGGGAAACAGGGAAAACCTTTGTCACAAACCTTTTATTTGCCAAAGTGCGTCAAGAGAAAAGAATAACTTTTGCTGTTGCTTCCTCGTGTATTCCTGCTACGTCGACTCCTGGAAGCCGTGCAGCTCATTCTGCCTTTAAACTTCCATTGGACCTAGACATCAATGATTCTCCTGTTTGCAAAATTAGCAAGACTTGTAGCAAAGTTCAAGTTCTTAAAAGTGTCTGCTGTTTGTTTGGGACAACTGCGCAATGGCCCATAAGACAGCTTTAGAAGCAATTGACAAAACATTGCAAGACATGCTGAATTGTAAGTCTCCAATTGGAGAATAACTGTTGTGTAGTCAGGTGACTTTCGGCAAGCTTTAGCAGTCATTCCAAAAGGAATAAAAGTGGATGAGATCCAAGCTTGTCTAAAATCTTCTCCTTTGTGGCGCCAAGTCCACACAATAAACGTTTCTGCAGAATTAAGGGCACGTATTTATGGCGATCACTTATCTGGCCAGTTTGCCCAAATGTTATTACAGCTTGGAGAAGGTAAAATGCCACTTGATAATGATGTTAATTTGAGCCATGCTACAATCAGCACAATGGTCAAGTCAATTGATGATTTGGTAACACGGGTATTTTCGAAACCCTGAACAAAATTATCCAAATCATAAGTGGATATGTGAAGAAGAAATTATTGAACACAAAATGTCGCAATCAACAACATT
This sequence comes from Oreohelix idahoensis, assembly GCA_024509875.1. Classification (NCBI taxonomy): domain Eukaryota; kingdom Metazoa; phylum Mollusca; class Gastropoda; order Stylommatophora; family Oreohelicidae; genus Oreohelix; species Oreohelix idahoensis. Next base: position 163,261 of record JAMPIV010019145.1, read on the forward strand.
AATAGTCAACTTATGGATGTAATACCCTTAAACTCCTATTCATACAAATCGGTTGACACTGTTGAGGATCTATCAGAGGTTGTCAATTATACCACATAATTTATAAATTTATTAGAACCACAAGGCCAACCTCCTTATCGACTTTAGATAAAAGCAGGAGCACCAATCATGGTTCTGCGTTGCTTAGACCAGCCTCGACTTTGCAATTGCACAAGACTTGTGATTAAACAGAAAAACGAATGCCTCATGTCATGGAGGCGACTATTATAACTGACTCTGGCAAGATGTCTTTATACTACTGTATGTATACCCATCAAATCATCTGATATGCCCTTTTACTTTAAGATTTATACTTTCCTATTCGGCTGAGTTTTACCATGTCGATTAAAAAGTCTCAAAGACACACATTAACCGTTGCTGGCTTATAACTGGAGGAGCCTTGCTTTTCCTACGGGCAACTGTATGTAGGATGTTCAAGAGTTGGAAGTCCTAATAATATTTTTGTTTATGGAAAGACATGCAGTAGTGTGTATACTGAGGTGTTCAGACACAATACTATTCATTAATTATGTACATGTATCTTTGAATAAAAAATATACAGAACTAATTAATCAAGTCTTATGTCCTTCTTTAACCGACAAAAAACGCTATTAAAAGTTCAATTATATTTTGACTGTGGCAACGCCAGACATATATACTAATATATACACTGAAGCACATTAAAAACGCACCACTATTATATATACTGATGCCGAGAAGCTAGACAAAAAAAGTGTGGGAATGGATTTTCCCCGTGTTTGTCATGAGATAGAGAGCGAATGGCTGCTGGAATGGAAAGTGCATGATTCAACCCACGGGTTTGTGTACAGATTACACGAAAACAATGAAAGTTACACGTGCAACACGATTCCCAACAGCTATGGCTCTGAAAATGTGTACGCGTTGTGGCAGTATACTCAGTATAAAAAGGCCGTTGAGACAAAACACCCAGTACATGTTCTTGAAATGCCACGACTATCTGAAAACGACCGCCAACGAGCCATTGGTACGTTTTGAGACCGGAATGAGCTCGCGGGCCATTGCCAGAAGGATGAATTGCCACCACAGCACTATTGTACGTCTCAATGAACGTTACGGAACCACTGGCAATGCCCGGGATAGACTTCGGCGTGGCCAACCACGACTTACTACCCCTGCGCAAGATCGTCATATTGTGCTGAGTCACCTAAGGAATCGTTCTCTCCCGGCAAGTCAAACAGCAAGAGCAATAGTGGGTAGACGTGGGCAAGTCTCTCGAATGGCAGTCATACGACGACTCAGAGATACAGGCGTTACAGCAAGACGACCTTATGTTGGACCAAACTTGACTCACAGACATCGTCAGCAGCGCCTGCAATGGGCAGAGCAACATGTCAGATGGACTAGACTGCAGAGGAATGCTGTCCTATGCACAGACGAGAGCAGATTCAACATATCCTTTGCTGATGGACGTATGCGGATTAGGCGACGGTGTTGAGAGCCCTTTGCAGATTGCTGTGTTCGTCAGCACAACCGATTTGGAGGTGGCAGTATTCACATTTGGGGAGGATTCAGTTTTCACCATCGCTTGCCTCTTCACGTCTTCCGTGGAAATGTTAATGATGTGACATATCGAGATGAGGTTCTGGATGCATTGGTTGCTCCTGCGTTCACAAATTATCCAGACTTGCAGCTTCTCCAGCAGGATAACGCACGTGCGCACACCATATGCATTACGCAGACATGTCCCCTATAGAACATCTGTGGGACGAGCTTGGACGCAGAGTCTACAGGCAAGGTTCTCCAGCTAATCTGTAACAGCTCGAAGCTGCTCTTACACGTGAATGGGACTTGATTCCCCGGAATTTCCTTCAGAGACTTGTGCGTTCAATGCGGAGCCGCTGCCAAGATTGTTTGCAAGCACACGGTGGACATACCAGATATTGAGGATAGTGTGAATGAATTTTTTTATTGGTTGCATTTTTGGTTTTCTCCCTTGCCTGCACAGAATGCAATGAAATTCATAACAATCAAATGTACAAATTAATGACCAGCATGGATTCATAGGAAAATGAGTAAAGATTCCAAATATGTAAACTTGTAAACACTTATATTTACATTTCACACTCAGTTCCTGTATATATTATATATATATATATATATATATATATATATATATATATATATATATATATATATATATATATATATATATATATATATATATATATATATATATAAGAGAGAGAGAGAGAGAGAGAGAGAGAGACATTTTTTTAAAAGTACACAACAAAGCCCAAACAAACTTCAGAGTCACCTTGAACTAAAACGAAAGGAGCCGACTGAGAGCATGCCCTTAACAAATTTCTTTGTGGAAGAAACTGTATGACTAGTAAGCATATTCTTTCTTTGAACTACAATGGGCAACACAATGTATATCACAGTCACACTTCCGGTGTTGTGTCTTGCGGTTCGCACTAATGACCGGTCATCGAAGCATCATTTTTGGTGATGCGTAGATGGCCGGTATGATAGTGTGATTCGCTTGCATAGCTAGGCGGGGTTGTCGCACGGAAGGTCCGGGGTTCGAGTCCTGGGTAAGATACTCACGTCTGTTGTTTTTCTGTTGTCTAGTGTTCTACTTCTTTATTTCTTACGAGTGCCTGAAGACATACCTTTATGTTTGTCTTATATTTATTTACTGTTTACAGGCCTCGGGTTTCCCTTCCTTATGTGTTATAAATGTTTATACAATACCAAAAACCTACCCTCTGTTCTATACTTACTGTTCTTAAGTCTACTGTCATTTACTAGACACAGTATTAAGGTCTTTGTCTTGTGTGGACTGACCTATACTGTATAACAGGGGAACAACAGAAGTGATTGCGTCATTAATAGGCTGGGCTGCCAATTTTAAACTTCCGGTGTTGTGTCTTGCGGTTCGCACTAATGACCAGTCATCGAAGCATCATTTTTGGTGATGCGTAGATGGCCGGGAGGATAGTGTGATTCGCTTGCATAGCTAGGCAGGGTTGTCGCACGGAAGGTCCGGGGTTCGAGTCCTGGGTCAGCCACACACGTCTGTGGTTTTTCTGATGTCTAGTGTTCTACTTCCTTATTTCTTACGAGTGCTTGAAAACATACCTTTATGTTTGTCTAATATATATCACAGTCAACAAGTTCTATCAAATTATCAGATATATAATCTGTAGTCGTCTGTGGTGAGATATCCGTGATTCACCCCGCCCAAATAAAGAAATACTACAGCGTTTGAACGTTTTCTAGGCCATAAGAACAAATCAAGTGCAAAAATATTTAACTAACGATTTGAAATTTTGTCACTACGCCAAGTAAATTTACCACCCAGCCCGACATCCGTACCCTACCCCTCTTCTTAGTGTTTATGAACGAACGTCGAGAAAATTGGAAAATATTTGAATATTTCCACTATTACGTTAGAAAACCTACAACTAAATTCTAGGTTTGACCTTGGTTTGAAGGCCAATACTACTAGATTTGAAAATAAACAGTTAGAAAATCTATTAATAACTATAGCCTTAGCGACGGGTACTAGGGCCATTGCAAAATGCACTAACGCAAATGCGTTGCTAAGATTTGAATCTGTTGCGGGGCTTTATACGATTCACTTCTTTTATTGTTGTTGCGGCCCCGTCTTCTATTTCAGTGGTCGTTGTGGAAAGCCACCGTTCTCATTGATTCAATAAGCTTCTTAGTTCTGGTCATTTGATTCATTAATTCTTGATCGTGCTATTGTTGGAATAGTTACGCGAATGTGAGTTAATACTTTCTGTCTGTCACAAGGTTTGAACTCAGTATCATAATTGTTGAATTTGTAACTTCAATGAACGTGATAAGTCTCTTCTCGAGTCCACACAATTTTTAATATACATTTCAAACAGTAGACAGTCCATGGAGGTTGATTATGAAAACATTATATATTAGAATTGAATCATACATCATAAATGCTATCCATGCATTATAGTCCTGGTCCAATAATATGCAACACTATAGTCAGAACGTCGTAACTATATGTACGCGCGGTTGGGACATCCAACGGCCGACAATGAGATTAGACGTCTGGCGATATAAAAACGAATGTGGACCATAATTTCATCCTTCCTTGACTTTAGTTAAAATTACTAACCTCGATACATTCCTCTCTTCATAAGAATATCGGACTGACCCATGTCCGTACTGCAATAACATATGTGCGGCAATATCATGCCTACCACTGGAAGGATTATAGGACACGTCTTATCCGTTTGACGGTCATCTAAGAAAAGGGTGTGGTAACCTAGTCACGGTGCGTGACATACCAACGCATACACGTCATAATCAATCGTGTGTATCGCGTACACTAACTAACAATTATTTACATTATATTAAACGTAGTCACCTATTAATCTTATGCTGTTAACCTCTAGCAGACCATGCCAATAAAATACCTTAACAATTCCCTGTCCACTGGGGGAAAAAAAAATCTATTAGATAGATTTTTTTTTAACAAAAACCCATCTGAAAAAATACCAATATGTTAACAATATCAAAAAAAAAATTTAACGAGATTGCGGCATATGGCCTACGACGTTCTGTCTAGAACCAATGTCGTGGTCATGTCGACTAACCAATAGTCATGTAATATATTCATTATTTATATCATAAATAAATATAAATGGTAATAAGAACTAAAAGAGAATGGTAATGTCGATCTCTAATTAAATAATTAATTAACTTAAAATATGTCGTGATAAAATGTCATGTCAGACTAATTTAAAGTGTTAAAATTAAACTAAATAACTATACTAGGTATGGAATAAGAATAAGTTGTTGAAAATCTAATGTAAGAAAAATGAGAGGATCTGTTAAAGAAAGACATAATAACGAATAAAGAATAAATTAGAGAAAGAAAAAAAAAATGATGTATAAATTTAACTAAGTTATGTGTGTTGAACATCAAGTAAGTGTAGTATTAAGTTATTAATACCTTTCTAACTAATTTAAACAATAGTATGCAATATAATCATGTAATTCTAAGAATATAATCAAAGAATTATGTGAGTTTTCTTTTCTTTCTTTCATTTTTTTAAGTTTCATTCATTTTTTTTAAAATTCAACTCACTTGTCATTTTAATGTGGATTAGTTTTAAAGAATAAATTAAAGTAATTAACATTGGATATGAAGATCCATTCGTAGTCTTGATCCTTGAATTTCCATTAGACAAAATGTTCAAGTATTCTGAATCACGTTATATAACGAATTAGTTCGACTGGAATGTCATTTATTTTCTCCGAAGTGTTTTGAAACAATGTTGTGACAAATGTAAACCAGGAAAGTCCCGGTGTAAAGACGAATATAGTGTCAATTGATTGCAGTCACTTTGCGTATAATTTGCCTATAGAAAGCAGCTGAGTAAATGGTTCATTCATGTGTCAAAAAGCAACGATGGTGCTATGTTCTTTGATTAAGTTTCTCTGTACATAGTATTGTCTTTGCGACAAACAACGTAAATTAGGAATCGACATCATTAGGATTTCGAGATAATGTATCTGCCAAGATGTTGTCGGATCCTGTGATGTACTCGATTGAAAACTCGAAGGGTTGGAGGAGTATAGCAAATCTGGTCAATTTTGGACTCTTGTGATTTGCTCGTTGTAGTGATGCTACGGCCCTTTGATCGGTTTGTACTACAAAAGGGGCTCCCAGTAGGAATTTTTCTAGTTTGGTTATCGCCCACACGACGGCTAAGAGTTCGCGATCAACCGTAGAGTACTTCACTTCTGGTGGTTTCAGTTTTCGTGACACGTACAAGTTTGGATGGAGGATGTCGTCATGGTATTGGAGCAAACATGCGCCAATTCCGTAGTTACTCGCATCTGTACGAAGAATGAACTTTTTAGAAGCATCAATTAATCTCAAAATAGGTGGATTTGAAAATATAGAAATTATTTGCCGAAAAATTCTGTCACATTCGTCAGTCCATGTCACTTTCACTGGCATGTTCTTCTTTAGTAATGAGGACAATACAGCAGTGATGGATGACAAGTTAGGTACGAATCTACTGTAATATTGGACTAGACCTAACAAGCTTCTCACTTTGTTCTTCGTTTGAGGAACGGAAATGTTTAAAATTTTTGAAACTGTACTGGGTAATGTTCGAATATATCCAGCTCCAATAATGTGACCCAAAAAAGTGATCTCATGAAATGCTACCTGTAATTTTGTAGGTTTAGCAGTTAACTTGTACCTTCTCAAGGTATCAAAAACGTATCCAAGACCCAAAAAATGTTCCTCAAAAGATGAACTAAACAAGCATATGTCATCTATATATGTAATAATGTCTGGTCTACCTGAAAAAATGTGTCGCATCATGCGAACAAAGGTAGCTGGAGCGTTAACCAGCCCAAAAGGCATCACGTTCCACTGGTATAGACCTAGCGGAGTTGAAAACGCTGTGTAGTATTTTGCTTTTTCGGTTAGTGGTATCTGCCAATAACCTTTAGTTAAGTCTATCTTAGTAAATATAGTTGCTGTCGATAGACGTGGCAGTAAGTCATCGAGAAGTGGATGTGGTTCGCTATCAACTATCGTTTGTGCATTTAATTTTCTATAGTCGACGCATAGTCTAATGTTATTGTCCTTCTTTCGGACAATAACTAATGGAGAAGAAAATGGGGAATTACTAGTTTCGATAATTCCTAAAGATAACATCTGTTCAAGTTCCTTAGTAGTTTTAGTAAGAAAGTGTATAGGAACAGAATAAGGATGTACCCGAATTGGAGTATCCTCGTTAAGAGTGATGTCATGATTAATGACTGATGTGCGACCTGGAACATCGGTCAACACATCTGGATAAGATTGTAGCAGATCAGCAATCTTTTGATGCTGTTGCGGTGTAACCGACGAAGAGATGGTTACGTCCCGCCAAGATTCGCTAGATTGTACTACAGGTACAGGTAAAGCTAACTGTACCTCAGGAAAAGAAGATTCTTCTTCCTGGATAACGGATAAATTAGAATAGTGACATGTAGGTCTGAAAGTGTCATCTAATTCATGAAAAATAGCTTGTAGATGTTCAGGTCGAGTATGAAATTGCTTGAGCATATTTATGTGAAATATTTTGTGATGTCCCTTAATGTCCAGGACATAATCAACATCACAAATCTTATTGATAACCTGGTAAGGACCATTCCACGAGATTAGTAGTCTATTATTGTTATGTGGCAATAACACATAAGCTTGATCTCCTGGAAATAATTGACGTAATCGTCTATTACTGTTTTGGAAAGTTCTAGCTTTCTCTTTCGCAGCCTCAGATGAAGCTGTTGCCATTTGACAGGCATCAATAATGTTATTCCGGAGATTAATTACATATTCATAGGATGACTGAGTGTCCTGAGTCATCTCAGAATCGATTAATAAATCTTTTATCAGTCCCATAGGACCTCTTGGAGGAGCGCCAAAGACTAAATGAAACGGAGAGAAGCCAGTTTGTTCATTTGGCACCTCTCGATAAGCGAATAACACCGCTGGTAGCACTCTGTCCCAGTCCTGTGGATGGTTAACTGTAACTTTATGTAGCATTTGTTTGAGTGTACGGTTAAGTCTTTCTACAGCACCATTACTCATTGGGTGATAAATGCTGCTGAGGTTTCTATCTATTTGCCAAGTCTTCATTACCTCCGTCATAGTCTCAGATATAAATTGAGAACCATGATCTGACAAAAGTTTTCTAGGAAAACCTACTCTAGAAAAGATCAAGTGTAGTGCATCAGCTACATCTGTGGTGGTGGTGGTTGTTTTTAATGGGATGGCTTCTGGCCATCGTGTGCATAAATCGATGCAAGTGAGAATAAACCTATGTCCTCTGGCTGATGGTAAAAGTGGGCCAATGATATCAATGGCCATTTTGTCGAAAGGTCTCACCGATATATCACAAGCCTGAATAGGCGCCGTGTGAAAGGCTCCCCGTGCTTTCACTTCTTGGCATATCGTACAGGAGCGTACGTACTGTGAAATATCTCGTGATACTCCCGGCCAAAAAAAAGAAGATAATACTCGTGAACGTGTACGAGTATAACCCATGTGACCTGCACACTTAGAATCATGTGCATGTTGAAGTATGTACCGCCTAAAAGCAAAAGGTACCATGACTTGTTGTCTTATCTGAGTTTTATCCATAAAACATCTTAATAAAATGTCATTTTTAATACTAAACCACTGACTATAATTTATGTTCCTAGAAAGATTGTCATCTTTGTTGACCAGCGTAAAAAAATTTTGTTAGTGACCTGTCTTCCCTCTGTTTTGTAGCAAATGATACTCGGTCAATAGCAGAATGAATCTCGATATTTTCATGATCATTTGTTTCCTTGTTTTCCGTGTCTATAGTCTCTAATTGTTTTGTATGTGCTCTGGTTATTGCTGCATTTCCGATGTATAGATTATTTTTTTCCCATTGAATAATCTCATCTGGTGTGCAATCTTTACTCCCGTGTATGCATCCCACCATAAGGTCGGCAATTGGGTTTCTTAACATGCATGCTTTAACATTGCCTGTGAAGAAAGGTGTGTCAATGTAAATAATAGCTGTTGGATAATATTCTATGGTTCCCCCAAAAGTCATGCACCTGACATGTTCTCCAGTTGCACAATTTGGATGAACAAGTGTCTGACGGATTCCGATCGTGGTCGATCCCGAATCTCTTAAGACTGAGACGATGGATCCATTAACTTTTCCTCTGTTGAAGATCAGTGATCCTGTTCCGTCATTGACTGCTAGACTGACTTCTGGTAGAATATGACCGCAGTTCAGAACTGTCTCTTTTGCTTTCTGAAATATAAGATTACATGTTGGGCAACTATTTGCCACGTTATAATTCATTGCAAAACAAGTAGACGATGACTGTATTTTGTTATCAGTAGTTGAACTCTGAACCCTAGGGGTTGTAGCAGTAGTAACAGCTGCCCCTGTATTATGGTTATAAGTTGTCGATCTACGAGAATGAGAACGATGACGAGAATAATTAGATGAATTATCCCGTTGTCCTCTATTGTAACTGTTATCTCGATGTCTCGAGTTATAATTATCGCTATTGTTCCACTTGTAATCATTATTATAGTTATATGATCGATTATAACTTGAGTTACGTGGATTACTGTTATTTCTTGACTGAGGTGAATAGTTTCTGGTTTGTTGTCGTCCTCTATTAAAGTTATTGTTAAAGTTATTCTGTCCCTTATGAAAATTAATGTCATAGTTTCCTTTGAACCTACCCCTGTCTACACTGTGTGTTCTAGGTTTGTTATGATTATGATATGCCATATTGGAGGCTACAGGAAGTGGTTCTCTTATCAATGTGCCAGAAATATTAGCATTCGGATGAGCTGTGCAGTAATTTAAAGAAATTTTTTCTAACTCATCAATAGATTCTGGTTTTCTTTCTTGCAGATAAGCAAAGAATGGTGGGCTGACAGACGATAATACTTTATCCCTCAATAACAAATCGACTAACTTGTCGTAGGATTTGTTGACACCTGCCAGTTCAACCCATCTGTTAAAAGTATTGCGTATGTTAGCAATAAAACCTGTGAAATCTCTATTGTTATCTGGCAACAAACTTTTAAAACGCAATCTACATGCCTCTTCGTTCAAGTGGAAACGACGTAGTAACAACGTCTTAATGGCCTCATAGTCTGTTGATAGTGTTGGATCTATATTTTGTGCTGCACTTGCAGGTTCGCCATCTAGAAATTCCTTAAGTTTCAGTGCCCATGCCGCTTTGTCAAGGTTATTCACCTTACATATGTCCTCAAAGCGCGCGAGCCACGATGAAAGGTCATCTACGTGTAACTTGAATGGAGGCAGCTTAAAGTAATAATTACCTTTAAGTCGTGTGGATGAAGATCCAGATTGAGCAGTATCATTTTGGGTTGCTGCAGCGCCCTGTGAATTAAGTTTTGCTGTTTCTAATTTAAGTCGTTGCAATTCCATTTCTTGCTGCAGTATGATTTCTTGTCGTTTCAATTTATTCTCTTCTTCAATCCGTAGGATTTCATCTCTTGCTATCTTTCTTTCTTCTTCTTGTCTTAATTCTGCCTTCTTTTCCGCCTGTTTTCTTTCAAGTTCTTCCATCTCTGCTTTAGCAATGGCTTTCTTTTCCTCCTCTTCTGCCTTATATTTTGCAAATTCAGCCAATGCATAAGCCTCGAGAAGTTCTCCTTTTTTCCCAAAATCTTTACCATTTTTAATAAAATAGTCTAAGTTAAGCATCTTGACGTTAATATTGTACGTAATGGTTATGTAATAATCACCAATAAATTTTAAGTAATTATTATACTTATTCAATTTATGAATAGTCGATATAAACAATCATAATATTATTGAACTTAATCTGGGAATGTTCAATTTAATTAATTGTAATATTATCTAACTATTATTTGTAGATTCCATACATAGACATACTATGTTGGGAAAATATTACATATATACTCGTTAATATATCATAAATAGTTATGATATTTATCTATTTCGGGTGCTGAATTACTATCATGCACCTAATAATAAATAGTATTATTCCTCAAGTATTATATCATTCAGTCAGTGATATGTGCTAAGTAAATCATTTAGTAATGGAAAAAATGTACCAAATAATATACACTATGTCCTTTATATGCAGGACAGACTAAAAAGTCAAATTATTTTATAAATATATATTATTATTATATTATGCCTTAATCATGAGCTATAAAGTGCATCGCCCATTTCTTGGACTACCACTGCAAATTGGTGCAAAGTCCCTAATTCTCCTTAAAAGTCATTAAATTTTAATTATATTCATATACACTCTTATTAAGCAAGAAATTATATTATTAGTGTTAAATCATGAACAGATGAAATGAGGACATACGATACGATGGGTAAACCAAGGATAAACAAACCATATTATCACGAAACAAGACGTTTCTACAATAAAAATTGATATTATGAAACCAAATCTGCAAACCGGAAATATAGAGTAGGGTGAAGGTTAACTGAATATAGAGTTAAATCTGCGTACACAAAAATTAATGACGCAAACATGGACTCATTGACGGTTATACAAAAAAAAATGAACTGAATAATAGCAAGATCAGAAAGAACAAGATAGATTACTAACATTGTTACCAAACTAAATAGAATTTAAACTGAATACGATAAAATACACCGATTATTTCACCAAACTAGACATCTAACATATACTGTGAATTAAATGCAGTCCCGAACGAAACAAGCCCCGGAAATGTCATCGACGCGTTCTCCGCGAAATGCGATTTAATTCACTACCCTAAAGACCGTTCAGAATGAATATCGGCAATCCGTAGAGCCATAATTTATTCATTCTGAATCTCCACTCCAACCTCCCACAAATTAGGCACAGCACAAACAATGAAAACAAATATAACGTGCATATAAAATATATAGAACGGACATGCCTGCAAAATGTGAATTAGACTCAGTGATGTTTCTTATGAATGACAACAGTCACGAACTGAGACTTATCTTTTAACCCGTCGTCCGATGCGATCTTCACCAACGGCCTAGACTAGAGGATAGGACTGTTTGCTCCTTGTTGGTAAATAATGTCTTTTCAATCCTATGATCTACTGAGAAGTTGTATTCTTGAATGAAACATTAGGTGAGCTGGCATCGTCCTTCGATCGTTGGCTTGTACACGGAATATTGTGACGTCACTGATTTTTGCATAGTTACACAAGCCACGTCATGTTCGGAATCATGTGACTTGAACGTTTTCTTGTAATCGTAAACAGTCCGTGAAAGTATGTAAACAAGAAAAATTTCTTTCTTCCTTCGTTCCCCAGCAATGGCAACCACTTTGTTGCGGGGCTTTATACGATTCACTTCTTTTATTGTTGTTGCGGCCCCGTCTTCTATTTCAGTGGTCGTTGTGGAAAGCCACCGTTCTCATTGATTCAATAAGCTTCTTAGTTCTGGTCATTTGATTCATTAATTCTTGATCGTGCTATTGTTGGAATAGTTACGCGAATGTGAGTTAATACTTTCTGTCTGTCACAAGGTTTGAACTCAGTATCATAATTGTTGAATTTGTAACTTCAATGAACGTGATAAGTCTCTTCTCGAGTCCACACAATTTTTAATATACATTTCAAACAGTAGACAGTCCATGGAGGTTGATTATGAAAACATTATATATTAGAATTGAATCATACATCATAAATGCTATCCATGCATTATAGTCCTGGTCCAATAATATGCAACACTATAGTCAGAACGTCGTAACTATATGTACGCGCGGTTGGGACATCCAACGGCCGACAATGAGATTAGACGTCTGGCGATATAAAACGAATGTGGACCATAATTTCATCCTTCCTTGACTTTAGTTAAAATTACTAACCTCGATACATTCCTCTCTTCATAAGAATATCGGACTGACCCATGTCCGTACTGCAATAACATATGTGCGGCAATATCATGCCTACCACTGGAAGGATTATAGGACACGTCTTATCCGTTTGACGGTCATCTAAGAAAAGGGTGTGGTAACCTAGTCACGGTGCGTGACATACCAACGCATACACGTCATAATCAATCGTGTGTATCGCGTACACTAACTAACAATTATTTACATTATATTAAACGTAGTCACCTATTAATCTTATGCTGTTAACCTCTAGCAGACGATGCCAATAAAATACCTTAACAGAGAGACAGGGTGGATGAAGATTCAAATCAGATTATATCGGTGTGTTCTGTAAACGTAGATAATATATTGCATTCTAATAGAAGAATAAATAAAAGGAAAGGACAGAAACGATAATATTGTTTATTGGAATACCATATTAATCCTTATAATAGGTTATCTTGCTTTAGAGTAAAAGTATGTTGTTCTGAATAAATAAAGAAGAAAAAGTACAAAGATGAAAACTAGGATAAAGAAGTAAATGAAAACATACTGGCTAGATAAAGGACAATTGTCCGGTTAATAATCACTTTCAATTTTTAAAATCACTTCAATAATAACGGAGATATCGTAGAAAATAAAAATTGAAGACAGACAGACATACACAGTAGTAACCGCTCAACTTTGAAAATCTTTGGATGTTACATTTTCTGAACGCGTTTTTGAAAGAAAGTCAAAGTGGCTTAACTTGATTTGATTGGTTGAGGTTAGTCTAGGAAGAGAGGGGATAAAACGAACGCTTTGCTAAGCATAAGTGCCAATTGAAAAAATATTTCCTCCAAGAAGGGTTAAGAGCAGACGCAGAGAAATTGGTGACCAATTGCCTTTGCGGTCTGGACGTCAAGCGATCTGCACTTGTGCCATTGACCGCTAGTTAACCTTATACTTGTGAAATATTTCATTGATTGCGGTAAGATAAACCATTTTATTGATATATATATATATATATATATATATATATATATATATATATATATTATTATTATTATTAATATGTAGAGGCCAACCCAGATAGGGCGCCCACAAATTTTGGTTGTGCGGCAATTGCCAGTTTGGAAGCTTGCGACATACTAGGAGCACAGGCATGCCTAAGTAGACTTATGAAGCAAATAAAAGTACATTGTGTTGGAAAAAAGATATATAAAATATTACGACTGGAAGACCAGAAAGCCACTGGCAGTCTCCTACAGACCACAGTGTTATAATAACTTTGAAAAATAAATAGAATGTCATACTACCAGAGTTAACAACTCACTAGAGAGAAAAGAAAAGATTGTACACCAGATGATGATACCGAAGATAACAGAGATTAAAGTGACAGGGGCGTTGAAGCCATGTGGGGAGAAGAAGATACCCCTGAGTATGAAGCAGTCACAAATAAAATTAAGGACTGTAGCTATTGGTTAGCACAGGAGGCTGATCGCAAACTGTTTGATGATGTTTACTTAATTATTGTGGAGATATACATATGTATATAGAGTACTTAGGGAGGCATGTTCCTCTTGTTGCAGGGTTGAGTCATTGTCGTAAATTTATTTTGAGAGAAAGAGTCTTAGAAATAGTGGTCCGGTTTAGAGTGGAAAATGATGGTGGAAAGCTCTGTGATAGAAAATGTAGAGATTAAATAGTTGCTTCACAGCGTGCAGGAGGAGAGTAAAGACAGACTTATTTACGACAAATCGTTTTCTCTCAATCTTCTCTTCCACTCTCCCGGTCAAACCATTATTTGCCAGTTTTCCAGACACACCTTTGCGCTTACACCGATTTGGTGTTTTCAAACACACAGACGACGTAGATACAAACTATATTAAATGAATAGGGGAAAAGTTGGGTTTTGGGTATCTCCAACACAGTATTAAATGAGTTTATGTGGTTTTATTAACCTTAAACATCAATCACTAACAAATATCAGGTATTACATAAATTATCATAAGTACACAAATGCAAATAACAAGTTTGGGAGGGGTGAAGAAGATTGGTATCGACTAAGCCCTTCCCGCTTATTAGACAAAGATAAACCCAGTCTAGAGATAGATAATATCAGGAACTTGGATACGTTAACCTAACAGTGAAGTTAATTGCTCCGATAGAGGTGTTACAAAGTTAGGTATAGGTAATAGAAAAAAACCTGTTCTTCCCAACTGTTCTTCCCTTTACTAAGCAAATGGAAAGGAGGGGGGTTTAAAACGGAGTTAACCAATTATCACCTCCCCCTTAAAGGAACAGTGCAGGGAGTACAGAAAAATTATATTACCAGGCACGAAAGTTAACAAAAGGGTTACAAGAGAAAAAAAGATTAAATTTCCTGTCATTCATGCACACGCGTGAGGATCCACACTCATATATTCACACACTTACCGAATGCAGCCTCATACGATCCAAAAAAATTATATAAAAGCAGCAAGTATTATCTTGACATGTGAAACTGTCTAGCACTTCGATGTCACGCCCCAGATGTTTGCGAGGTTTTGCTGGTAACAAATATTCTCACTTATCGCAAGACTTGAAGACTAAGAGTTCTTGTGTTTTTATATAATAAAAGGAGTCTATGGGATGGCACTGACACAGTTCGGCACAGGGGTGAGAATGAAGTGGTCTCTTTTAATCTTCCGCTATGGTAAAATTCCTTCAATGCGTGATGATAGTAACTGACCGAAAAGTTTTTATTAAATCCAATTGAGGAAAAACTAGGGTCAGCACCGTCAGGAAAATATGTACTCTCTCACAGTAAACGGTAAATGTATTATCGCTACTGGCGATGATTACCTTCCAGTTTGTCTTACTGATTTGTAATGGTAATTTGACGATTGTTCTTTTAAATGTTCTTGGGTGTGCTTTATTTCATTTAATTATGACAGCTAGGTCGCAAAGGACCGCCAAAAAGATTATATTTAAAAGAAATGTTTCTTCAATATGACTGGAAGTTTATAGGATGATTTCTTTATTTCTTTCTTTATTTAGCTGGGACCGCAGGTTCGATCACTCGCTTTGCACAGAATAGAAATCACTGCAATATATATATCCAGGGGAAAATCTATAACAAGATTTCAATAAAGCTAGTGCTTCTCTAAAGGTCTGGCCAGCGAGTGATAAAGTGTCTATTCTTCATGGTCTATTTATCTAAAATGGAATGTAAGTTGAGTGGGACATGAGAAACTTGACAGCTTTTTTCATCCCAGGAACTTTGGGGGATCTGACCGCCAAATCAAGGAGAGAGCCGCCCCCTGGTTTCCGTATCTCCGCTCGCTGCTGCCCGTTTCGGCTTTCCCCGTTCGCTTTCCCTGCGATCGGTTCTGCGGTTGACACCGAGGCGCGAAAATAGCGGCAAGAAACTGCGTCTCGTATCAGGGACCACTACTGTCTTTGATAGCGCCGATAGTCTCCCCCGAAATCCCTCAGTCTGTCTCTTTGATCGTGGTCCCATTATCTGTTTGATTCTGGCAACCCCCCCCCCCCCCCCCCCCACTGGCCAAGTTAGTTAAAATACCTGCCTATGATTGTTCAAGAGATGTTAGTGGGCGTGATTTAATCTCTCCTTAAATCAATGCGATGACCAGAATGAACGATAGGTAAACTGTCCGCATATCAATCAGCAAACGTGTTTGCCCTCTGTGTGGAACAGTTGCATAGCTAATGAATCCACGTGAAAAGAAGTCCCGTATGACAAGAATTACAACACTATTCAGGGTCAATCCGGGTCAGCTGAGTTCGACCATCACAGTCATATATTACCCAGTGAGCCACAACCTGGAGCTGCAGAGTTTCGAAGCAACATGCTGGTTGATTGAATGTTGAAGGCGTACCTGCCTCCAGAACACACTGTAGTGAAAGAGTGTGTATTTTCCAGCAAGTCATCTATCTTCAAAGGAACCACAAGATAAGCCACCAGATTTTGGGCTTATGTCAATTCATCACGTTGTATTCTCCACACGTCTAATAAACTGTTTTGTGAAATGATGAGACACACAGTCCTTCCAAGTAGTGACACTTCATAAGACAGTTGTTAAATGTATTGTAATGTCATGGCTGTGAAGATGATGGAGTATGTCCTCTCTCTCTTCTGTGTTGTGTACTTCAAACCCTAAGTAGAGAGTTGTTGGTGGTTATATCGTGCTGTAATGTTATATCGCGAATGGGTGGTATAAGTGTTCGCCAAGGTGGACATCCAGGTTGTAGTGGAGACATGTACCATAAGACGTAACGTACCAATATGTGTGTGTGTCGTTCATCATATTGACAGGAGTAGAGGTGGAGTGGATGTACAGTTGATGTAGGTAGTTCTTAAACATATCACAGGTATGAAGTCAATAATGTGAGTGAACAGCTGTGGACTTTTTCTACCATTTATTAAAGTCACAGTCACAAGACAATGTAGACACATCCATATAATCTTGACATCGAAACATGGCGGACATGAAGACAGTTCATTTCAAATGTATAAGTTGTAAATTATATCCATATTTATATATATGTCAGCAAGTTGCTGACTCCACATTATCCATCATTCCAAACTAGTAGCAACACCTACTACCTGTTCATCCTGACTTTGCAACGTCAGATACCTTCTTAAATATCTCTCCTTAAATCACTCTTCTTCAGTCGACCCCCAAACATGGCGGGTGACGAAGAATAACATAGTCCATCACTCTAATCGGACGTGGCGTGAAGATCTGTCCTTTCGACGATAGGCTTATAAAACTCCCTCATGTATCAGGCGAGTTTCCTTTTTCAACGTTATCGCAATAACAACTTGTAAACCATCCGGTCTTCCACTCCAGACGGTCATACATTAGGCCTCTACGAACAGTAAACACTGTGAGTTCCCTCGTGTGCAGACATGGACGTTTAACTTCAAAAAACTATACATATCGCTAATCATGCGAGTCTTTAGAATAATGTTATTCTCCTGGGTTTCTGTGCGTGCATATAGACTTAACAGTCTTAAATGGCTCCAACGAGCTTAATACATAGAAAATTCGTCCTTTCAACCACAGTGAGCACACCTCACCGGTTGACCCAACATTATGTTCAGTTTGCACTGAGAACAAGGAAGTGTAATTATATCAACTCTACCTTGACATAGAATCCGCACACCACTATATAATAACTATCGCCCTCCTGACGACCAGAAATAACACTGGGGAATTCTATACTATATGTGGAAGAAATTCCATCCCCGACACAATGCAGAAACGTCCAGACATTTTTCGTCTGACTAACCCAGGTCAAAACATGACGGCCTCCCTTGCCGGAAATCTGCTACACCCTACTTTTTTGTTTGCCCATGCGCAGTTCGCATCAACCTCTCCTATCCGTCAGCTGGTATATTCAATATAGGACTTCAGGAGCAGGTAACTAAATATTTACTTTTTCCAAAAGTCAATTTTAGGTATTCGCCCTTTAAATTAGGGTTCTAACAAAAATACTTTAGACCCGAAATATTGTTATAACATATTTTCATACATAACAAGCCTACAGACAAACTATATTGCTAGATAGCAAAGACTGCACGTAACAGTCTTACCACACCTCCCGGGAAAAAAAAAAATGGAACATTTTTTTTTTGAAATACATCTAGGAGCAACGTACAATAGGCTCACAACGCATGAATAATGCGCAGATGAAAATATCAGGAATAAATATAACTCCTAATATGAGGCTAAGTCTGATGAGAATATATCTCATAATCTGAGCGAAATTGTTTCTCTACGAATAAATGTTTCCAGGAAGGTGTCACCAACGTATACTACAATTCTGGCAATTACACAATGCATACAAAAATTTCATACCATAATTTCGTATAGTATCATTGTTTGATTAACGAAGAAGAAAAATCATCAAAGAACAGCGGTGAATTTACATCAATGAACCGCTAAATAGTGATACGATCATTATATTACAAATTACAAATGTGTACATATCTTGATATAGAAAAGAACTATTATAGACTTAGACGTATCAGGAAGTCCAAGACCTAACAGTTAGGTGGAATCATGTTGAGATCTACCATCACAACGAGATCTATCACTATCTCTATTAAGACCATTGCTTTTATTTGACCTCCAATTAGCATAGTTGCTATTGTTATCTTCTCTTTGATCAAAATATCTTCTCAATGGATTTTGTTGTCTCCAAGCAAAACCATTATAAGGTTGGTAACCTCTATCAAAGTTCTTATAGTCATTAGTACCAAAATGTTGAGGACCATTAAATTGCCTCCAGTTCTTTGAAGAAGAACTATTATCATATGGACGCTTTTGGTAATGTCCACAATCCCGATTATCTCTCTTAGCAAAATTGCTTTTATTTTTCCCTTTGGCACTGTGTTTGAAAGGAGCATCACACTGTCTGTGCTGAGTATGATGAGTAACAGGGATAATAGGGTTCTTATTGTTCCGAACATAATCGTTCTTATTTCGGGAACTAATACTAAAAGTTTTATTCCCAGATACAAATTTATCAGTAATTTGCGAAGTCGATGCTTGATTCGTTAGAGGAGCCTTATTATGACATTTTCCAGTGTTGTTACCCTGATGTAAAGGACTAACAATATGATTACTTTTGTTGGCCTGACGCCAACTCCCATTAGAGGCGGTATCGTTATCACGTGGGAAACCATATTTGCCACGAAAAAATTTGTTCACATATTGCTTAGTGTTACTATTAACATGTCGTTGACTCTTTGCACTAACATAGTGACCATCAGATTTGTGTTCAAATCTATTCACCTTATTATTAGACAACATCTTATTGTTCAAAACAATATCTAACAAACCGTCGACCCTCTTACGAAGTTTTGTAACTTCCACTTCTGCCAAAGCTTTCTCTCTAGAAAAAGCTTTCTGAGTTTTCTCATTAGTTCTCACTTCCCAGTTATAATCTAACTTTGTAACACGTAACTGAGATACAAGAGTTTTCTCTCTAGCAATACTATCTTTGAGATCTGTTCTCAACTCTGTCATCTGAGACGTAGTTTCTAGCACCTTAGTCTTTTCTTGAACAAGTTCAAGTTTCAGTGCTTCCATAGCACTATGATGAGTAGTCATCAGTTTATCAATCTTTTCATCATTTTCTTTCTTCGCTCTCAACTGTGTCAACTCCAGTTGCAGTGACTGAATCTCCATATCCTTCTTATTCTTAAACACCTTAATCTCCTCCTGAGATATTAAATTCTTTTCTTCTAGTTGGCGGCTTAGAAACACATTCTGACTCAATAGATTAGTGAGTTTATCATTATATATCTTCTTGTGTTTCTCAGCCTCCACTTTTAATTCATCATAGTCTCTTTTGACCTGTTCAAGCTCACTAATAAGAGCCTGTTCATTACATAGATATTTGTCTTTCATTGAGCTCATCTCATCTTCTAACTTTTTTTCCTCCTTTTCCAGTTGAGATTGTCTCAATTTATTCTCACTAGGAAGAGCTAATGTTTCTATTATCTTCCACAGTAGTTTTAAATCAAGCGTGGAAGAGTTCACCTTATCTACCTGATTATCCATCATCTGTTTTAATGAGGTAACTTCATCTTCTAACTCTTTTTTCTGTCTAAGAGAGAATTCACCAAATTTCCTATTATCAGCTATCAATTGAGTCACTTTACTCTTCAATGTAGCATTTTCATCATTCATTGCTGATAACTTATCAGTAAGAGCTTTCTTGTCACTTTGAAGCTCATTTATAGTTTCCTTTAATACATTCAACTCCAAAGCTAAGAGTTTTACTTCATCTTCCCTCTTCACTTTTCTCTCCTCGGTTTCTCTGTCTAATCTTTTCTCCTCAGCCTGTTTTTCTAATATTTTCTTCTCAGCTTCTCTTTGTAATCTCTTCTGTTCAGCTTCTCTTATTTGCTTTTCCATTTCCATTTTATCTTTTACGTATTCTCGTAATTCCCTAGTAGACATACGCATGGAACACGCCTTTTCAATGTAGTAATCCAAGAATTCGTTTACTTCCTCATTAGTCATTCCAAAGGAATTTCCCTGTTCACTGTAGGAATCTAAGAATTCTTCTATTTCCTTAGTAGTCATACGAAAGTATTCCTTTTCGACCCAAAAGTACAAACTAGACATTATGTCTGATAATCTGATCAGTAACCTGAAATAATAATATAATTTATTTCAAAGTAAATGATAGCAAGTTTTAATAAAACTTGACTAACCAGCTCCCTTTATCCCAATCTCTGTGGGAAGCAAGCCTTTAGTAAGGTCTTGTATAGTTATTTTATAATAACAATATTATCAGCGATTTATATCATAAATGTAATCACAATGTAAATAGTGTATGTCTAAGTATCTGTGCCAATAGAAAACAAAACAATCAACAATAATACAAAGACAAATATTCAAGACACTACGATAACATTCGCAGAAGTCAACTAAACCAAAAAATTAAACTGAAGGAAATCTCACAAAGGATGTGATGATAACTGCGAAAATGTACACAAATAAATGACGTCACAGTGTATAAACATAAATGGTGTATAGAAATAAACGACAGAAAAGAGTAGACCTACAAATACAAACAAATTTAACCAAAACTAAAAAATAGAAAAAATGTTACAAAAACAACGAAGAAAATACCTCTCGTGACAACTAACTCAAATAGCAACGAATTGTCGCTAGCAAATTTTCAATCAAGAAAACTTGCACCTACAAAACACTAATCTAAGACCTCTATGACGTGGTATATCTCAGATCAGTCACACACCCAACCAGCCCGCAGACATATAAACTTATATAATATACAAACAAATAACATGTAACATGTAAACATAAATATATATAGCATATATGAAGGGTGTTGTAGAGAAGGCTTAATTACAGCTTAATTATAGTATAGAGTACTGTTTACAATACAGTTGCTGGTTACTTTTATTTCACAGTTTTCCAATATCTAATAATAGTCATTCATCCAGATGATGTTCCATCGATGAAAAAAATGTAGCATAGATCTTGATTCTTCAACTGTTGCGATGGTAAACTCGGAACTTGTCCTTCAAAACAATACTACCAACGTTCAAGAATCTTGGCCTTCTAAATGTAAATTACTGTAAATACTGTGATTTGATGGGCAATGCCGGGTACTTTGAAATCTCATGAAAATGATGTCTGTTGTGAAAATCGAGGTTTCATATGCAACGCCGGGTACTTTGGAATCTGTGACAATGTGCAATGCCGGGTACTTTGAAATCTCATGAAAATGATGTCTGTGTTCGAAAATCAGGGTCTCACCTTGCAAACCCACGTAGTTGGCACCACTGTTAAATGTATTGTAATGTCATGGCTGTGAAGATGATGGAGTATGTCCTCTCTCTCTTCTGTGTTGTGTACTTCAAACCCTAAGTAGAGAGTTGTTGGTGGTTATATCGTGCTGTAATGTTATATCGCGAATGGGTGGTATAAGTGTTCGCCAAGGTGGACATCCAGGTTGTAGTGGAGACATGTACCATAAGACGTAACGTACCAATATGTGTGTGTGTCGTTCATCATATTGACAGGAGTAGAGGTGGAGTGGATGTACAGTTGATGTAGGTAGTTCTTAAACATATCACAGGTATGAAGTCAATAATGTGAGTGAACAGCTGTGGACTTTTTCTACCATTTATTAAAGTCACAGTCACAAGACAATGTAGACACATCCATATAATCTTGACATCGAAACATGGCGGACATGAAGACAGTTCATTTCAAATGTATAAGTTGTAAATTATATCCATCTTTATATATATATGTCAGCAAGTTGCTGACTCCACATTATCCATCATTCCAAACTAGTAGCAACACCTACTACCTGTTCATCCTGACTTTGCAACGTCAGATACCTTCTTAAATATCTCTCCTTAAATCACTCTTCTTCAGTCGACCCCCAAACATGGCGGGTGACGAAGAATAACATAGTCCATCACTCTAATCGGACGTGGCGTGAAGATCTGTCCTTTCGACGATAGGCTTATAAAACTCCCTCATGTATCAGGCGAGTTTCCTTTTTCAACGTTATCGCAATAACAACTTGTAAACCATCCGGTCTTCCACTCCAGACGGTCATACATTAGGCCTCTACGAACAGTAAACACTGTGAGTTCCCTCGTGTGCAGACATGGACGTTTAACTTCAAAAAACTATACATATCGCTAATCATGCGAGTCTTTAGAATAATGTTATTCTCCTGGGTTTCTGTGCGTGCATATAGACTTAACAGTCTTAAATGGCTCCAACGAGCTTAATACATAGAAAATTCGTCCTTTCAACCACAGTGAGCACACCTCACCGGTTGACCCAACATTATGTTCAGTTTGCACTGAGAACAAGGAAGTGTAATTATATCAACTCTACCTTGACATAGAATCCGCACACCACTATATAATAACTATCGCCCTCCTGACGACCAGAAATAACACTGGGGAATTCTATACTATATGTGGAAGAAATTCCATCCCCGACACAATGTAGAAACGTCCAGACATTTTTCGTCTGACTAACCCAGGTCAAAACATGACGGCCTCCCTTGCCGGAAATCTGCTACACCCTACTTTTTTGTTTGCCCATGCGCAGTTCGCATCAACCTCTCCTATCCGTCAGCTGGTATATTCAATATAGGACTTCAGGAGCAGGTAACTAAATATTTACTTTTTCCAAAAGTCAATTTTAGGTATTCGCCCTTTAAATTAGGGTTCTAACAAAAATACTTTAGACCCGAAATATTGTTATAACATATTTTCATACATAACAATCCTACAGAGAAACTATATTGCTAGATAGCAAAGACTGCACGTAACAACAGTATTGTTTCATCAGGGAATACAATTCTATAATCATTGTAGTAGTGACATTTATTGACAAGATGTCCTTCATATTTATTTAATGCTGTACATAATTACATTTCATTTAAGTTTTAAACATTCCTGTCCCAAAAGATATCAGGTACAGGAAATTAAAATTGTAAGATAATATTATAACTTTAACCCCGGTCTTGTTGATTCAATGTTCCTTGAGTTAAAGTTGTGGTTGTTTTTGTCAGGCATTTATCACTACATTTGCATTACCCTAGACACTTAGCCATACAAAACATCACACAATAGAGATAAAAATATTGCACAGCGTGAGATCTGAGGGAGGTAGCGTTAGGTCCCCTGAGAACTCATCAACACCATTTTCAACTATTAGACTCAGGGTCTTACATAGCTTGAGCTCACGCTGTTGACACTTATATTTTCTTTTATATACCATCAATAACCTCCCCGGTGTTAATCCACCACATATCGACGAAGGACTTGAGTATTAGAATGTGCAATAAAGGAAAAACAACCATTTAACATTATAAAGCAAGGAGAGCTGAATCGAGCATACTCATTCTTTTTCGTACATTTTCAGACGTCAACTTGAATACGCTTAAAGTAAGCACGGGTCAATTTAAGGTTGTTGGTATCTCAATAAAGATTGTCCAGGTTTGGTGCTTATGAGGGCAAAATGTGTTGTCTCTATTCTGCATATGTTATGCACTTTTGCAGCAGAGATTCAGCTGTCATTGTATCGGTGCCACAGTATTTCTATTTTTAGCTTGTTAAATAGATGGTATCTCAATACATCTTTAGCTTGTTGAATAGATGGTATTTCAATACATTGTTGCCTGTGCGGAGTCTGAGGACTATCACTTGTTCACCTCTGGTTAGCAGGGAATATGCATCGATGCTCTGGTGACCTGGATGCCGTGCTTCCCACTTATTTATGAATCTCCTTGTGATAAAACTCTTGACCTCTTCGTAACGTATTTTTGTATCAGGCTAAAGTAGCATTCCACCTCATTTCCAAATATGTCCGTCTCTTCATTGCCGGGATTTGTTGCAAGGAGGTATGGTCCACTGTATCAAAACTCTTTTGAATCACAGACTTGGTTTACAGACTAGTTTGTTCTCATGTCACTCCTGTCTGCATTATTTTTACTCCTGAGCGCTGTAATTACTGACAACGCATCTGTGAAGATAGCAACTTGTATCTCATTATTTTCCTCTGCTATAAGGACTTCCGTTGCAGTTTTTAAACCCTCTGCTTATGTTCTGAGGTTACTTGAAAATGTTCCTGTTGCCGCCGATAACTTTTTTGTGTGTGCAGTTACTTAAACTGACAAACGTTCATCCACCATTATCTGTTGCATTAGTTTATGAGCCATCTGTGTAAGTATGTGCCCAGGTATGTCGTGAGTAATGTTTCTCGGTGTATTTGTGGGTTAGGACTATTTTTCCTGTTTTTGTCTGACTGCTCTTTCTCTCACTACCAGGAATGTTGTCTATCATCTAAGGGAAGCGCTCTTGTGTTTAGACAGAAAGCATATATGTAGTGTAAATGGGTTTGGTTGATGATACTTCTACTGGATTAGCTGTCAACTGTGTGTTTTATTTTTTCTCTTAATATACAAAATTGTTTCGCGTGAGTCTTCTCCTTCCGAGATGATTTATATTCCGGTACATTCCTCATAAATTTCTCCTCTCGTTGCTGGGCTCTGCGATCTCTTCTATCCTCCGTTGGCTGGAGGTATGTAATATTTTCCAACCCTTTAAAGGGTGTTGAATTCAGACCCAACGTTGAAATTCTCAGTGCTTGATTTAGGAGTCTGTTAATTTTATCAGCCCCTTTGAAAGGTGGTCCGAAGATCAGGGACGAGCAAGTGTGCATTAGTTTTAACGTTCATGTTCCAAAGCAAAATGCAATTACCGGTAATCTCTAGCGTCAAGGCAGCCTCTGTCCATCTTGTCAGCCATTGGATTACCCTACATCCTGCTAAATAGGCAATCAAGGTAGCGAAGTTCACACTTTGTTATGTTTCTTCCACGTTATTAACATACACTGATTAAGATAAAACATATTACGTTATAGCTAACATTTATGTGCAAGTAAATAACTCAGCACGTTTTCTATATCTACAGTGTTTTTGCTCACCCCGAAAAAGAAAAGTACAAAACAGCCAGATAAAAACAGGAAAAATGTAAATAACTTTAAATGAATAAACCATGTTTTGTAGAACTACTTACTGCTCGGGGACAACCAATTAATATCATTTATGTACTTAAGATATTTTACAAGTCATTTCACGTTTTTGCCCTCACTTACTTACTTACTTAGTTGTTCCCCTTCTACCGTGAGGTGTAGAGGTTTGGAAGAGAGAGCGCCGGACTAACCTACCGGCTGTCTTCCTCCTGGCCTGGTTCCATTCTAGTCCTCGGTCCTTCAAAGATTGTCTAATGTTGTCCTCCCAGCGGACTCTGGGTCGTCCTGGGGGTCTGGATCCTTAGCTCTTTGTTTCCCATGCTTGTCGTGGTAGCCGATCTTCTCCCATTCTGCAGACATGGCCAAACCATCTTAGTTGGGACTGTTCTACTTGGGTCTGCAGGGGGTGGGATTTAAGGCCTTGACGTATCGTCTGGTTGCGTACCATGTCTCTTCTTTTTTGCACTCATGAAAACTGGAATAGTTTTTTGTATTTTTTTATAACGTGTAGCAACTATAAATGTATTGAAGGAGCATGATATAACTTTATATCTATATGTACTAATTATGAGTTATTTTAGTAATTATACATACCCAAACGGGCGCATACACCCTTAACTTTGTGGTGTATTCGCTGATAACTGTCACGGGTTGCCTCCCCTTGCTCTACAGTAGTGGTCCAAAGGTGGCCAAAGTATGATAGAAAACTCTATACAGAGCAATACAACAGAGGCAATCTGATCATCAGAAGGAGTCCCCAATCGAACAAGTGTTTCGGCCCTATACTCCTTTACACTCTCAAAGGGGCGGGCGGCGGGGGGTGGCACTTGGGTCATGACTCCCAAGTGTCTCAGCCTCTTGCTGTCATGTATCGAAAAAGGAACCCATTTCACCTTGGTAGCAACTTTAAAATCCACAACTCCGCCAGCCGTAGAGGCAAATGTAAAAGTAACCAAAGCGAGGACAAATTATTCCGTTCGTTCCGCCGCACACCATGACCAGGGACAGACATTGACACGCCTGCGTGAAGCTGAAAAGGCCAGCAACTGTAACCCCGTGCCCAACACCTCTTATAATACGCCGCATGTTGCCCGTCAGTCACAGCCCTTTCACCAGCACACCGAAAAACTCAACGTACTGTGGACGTAGAAAAATTCCTGATGTTTCCTGTACCGCAGAGTTTACTGTCCCGAGTTCCATAGCCCATTGCGGTTGTTCCACAGCCAGCATGATGCCTTTTCCGCAGTTTCACTAAGCCTCTTCAGTGCCCTTGTTCTCGACGGTCCCCTCAGCCCCAACATTTTCAATAAATCATACACTGATGCAGCCAGAAGCCCTCTTGCACCCACCTCAACAGCCATGACCCTTGCAGTGAACCCATCGTGTCTCAGATCCGCGGCCAGGTCACTATACTTGGCCGCTTTGAACAAATGTTGCTCTTCCAGTCTGGATTCAAATGGCACGGTCAGTTCAATCAATATAACCTGGTGCGATGATGAAGAATGCAGCACTATATCCGGCCGTCTTCGAGATTTCCTGATACTCTCTGGATATGTCCCTCGTCCAGGTAGGTCTACTGCCATCTCCCAGTCATTTGCACAGTCAATGGGAGATGGTACACTGCTACCTGATTTACTCGGTTTTGATGTGCTGACTTTCCTGCTCTCAGAAAGTATGTGTTTGCCGTGTTTGGCCTGACATTGCTATTCGCCTTCATCCTTGCCAGATCTATTGTAGCAGTCAGCTCATTTAGCACTTTGTTGTGGCATCATGTGTATCGCCCTTGAACTAATGGCACCTTGCAAGCTGAGAGCACGTGTTCAAGTGTCTGCTTCCCATGGCACAGGGGGCACTGCTCATCATCCGACTTTCCCCATCCCACAAGAATTGTGGCCGATGGCAGGAGATCACACATTGATCTAACAACGAAGCTGAGCCTAAGAGGTGCCATTTGCCATATATTATTCCATGTCAAGGACCTTTGCAGGGCTCCTTCCCGTGTAGTACATTGGCCTTGTTGGGCTTCCTGCACTGCTTTTTGCAGCCTCTTATCATTCTCAGCTCCTCGTATCTCCTGAACTACCTTGTTTCAGCGCTCCCTGCTTGATGCATTGGACCACCAGCGGTTCTCCAAAACATAGAGTATCTAATGTGGGTCTTCAAAGGTGTCTACCTTCGCACAAGATTACTCGTGGCAGAGTTGTAGATAAACGGATAAAGATGCTTCTACCTCGAGGGAGCGTTTTACAATATATTTCAGAAGTCAAGAACAATGCTAAATTAGTCTGAGCAAGTTAATTAGAATGGAAATCCATCAACAACAGACTGATAAGATTAAGATTGAGAGGTAGATTCACCAACACTACAATAATAAAATGCTACGCACCAACGAATGACAGCGATGAAGAGGTCAAGGATGAATTCTATCAACAACTGCAGAAAGAAATGGAAGACACACCTAGATATGATCTTATTATAGTAAAGGGAGACCTCAATGCGAAAGTTGGTACACACAATACATATAATGAAAGAGTAATGGGCAAATGCGGCAGCGGATCTGTGATGAATTTACCGTGATGCAACGTTAAAATATCTCCAATTATAAAGATAAAGGGTAAAATAACATGTAGGGATAAAAAATAGCGTAAGATACTAGGAGAAATGCTCGCCTATGCACGAAGTTCCCACCGCCATTAAAAACTAACTAGTGAGACATGCAGACTAAACGGTGCCCTTCTAGGCGGGAGGGAAATGGAGATAAAAATCATTATGACGGTCTGAACACGTGTTTGAACCTATAAAGGCAAAAAGACGCAATGTGTAGTGTAAAAGAAAAAATTATGCCACTAGTTAACACAATGTAATGAATTGGTAGAAAAAAGACCTTAGCTCTTATTCGAAACAGTCATATCTTGGACGTTTTTACAGTAATTCGGTTGTTTATTTGAATATAGCGGCAACCGCGTGAACGTACTTTCAAAAACTGATTTCAAAAACTAACCTTGGAAAAGTAGGTTTTTTCTTAATAATAAAGTTATGAAAATAAAACCTAGCTAGTTTGATAGCCCATCTTAAGCAGAGAAATAATATACTTTTAATTATACATACGGACAGATAACAAGGGAGATATTGACGAAAGACCGTATTGTTCCTATCAGACTAGCGAACAGTATCGTTGTGCATACTTTCACTAAAGTCTCAATTTTGTGTCCTTGAGACAAGAAAATACAAATTTCAAACTGTGATAAATTAGCGGGGCAAAGACGGGAGATAGTGGCTAAAAATAACTTAGAGGCAGGTTTGTGTCGATTTTACGTGGAGTTGGTCCAAGAAACAAGTGTATTTTTGGTGAAAAACCCAAGTAGAGACAGACGGACCAACAGACAATAATACATACTTGACTGAGAGTTGACTGAAATTTGACTTTTGGTTTGAAATTTGAAGGGGAAGTCCTTGATTGGACGACTGTATTCATATTGTTAGAAGACAGACGCACATTTTTGCCATTCGACATATTTCTGTCCAGTCACACAGTTCTAGACTGATAGCTGTGAATTCCCGGAATTAATATAAAGCAGTGGGACGCCCTAGTCTAGCCAGCAGCTCAGCTGAGTTTTGCTAGTATTAACTGTGTTCTCAATTCTGAATTCTGGTAAGAATGAAAGCATTTATCTTGGTTATTTTAATATTTTGAGTGATTGATACTGCCATATCATGAAAAATGATTACGACAAGTAAGTGCTTGCTCTAGGTCCCCAGCCCCAGTTCAGGGTCTAGAGACAAACAAAAAATATATGGACACCTAACTAAGACTATGGAAGGCGGATCTATTATTGAGATATGTGGGAACATATCACCTATCTTATTGAATAAAAGAGGAAACTATTGAACCTATCTCAGATGCAATGCAGTCTTGGGGAACTGGTATTATGTGAAAACAACTGGGTAAGAGGTGCTATGTTGGTCAGAGAGATCTGACCCAATCTGTGTAATGTTGTTGTGTAGTGTTGTGTGTACGAGTGGCTCAGTGGATAGAGTACTGACACATGGCACCAAACTTTTGTTTCAGAATTGTGAGTTTCTGTTTTGGCACCAAGGTGGTGTCAAATGCTTATGTAAGAGTATACAAGCAGAGGCGTGTGCAGCCTAACATTTGTGTCGGTGCAGCCTAACATTTGTGTCGGTGCAGCCTAACATTTGTGTCGGTGCAGCCTAACATTGTACTCCAGCTACGGAGAGGAGTGGGCCACCAGAATCCAGTATCAGATCGTCACAGGCAAGATAAGTGGAATTCTGGCCTGCTGAAAATTCACCACTAATCTACCACCAACTAAAGACATAAACATTGAAAAATAAAACATTTACTTGTGTTCATAAGAAAATGGACAATGATTTTGATAGACACAGATTGGGAGTGATGACGCCACCCCAACAAAACATCCAGTACTAGTTCTCCCAAAGACAGTATAGATAATAGTAATATTAACCATTCTTATAATATATCTATGTACACAAATTACATTTTATTATGCCACATATTTATGCATTTCATTGATAACTCCATTTCAGTTCATATGTTCTGACCAAACTAAAACTTGGTTCAGAACAAATAAATTTTAAAAGATTTTACATTTAAACTAAAACCAACCAGAGTTAGTTCAGTGTTTTATAGAGTTGAGTAATATTATTAGACTTATTAATTACATGTGTTTGTCTGTATATTATATTACTACACATTACATTTCAGTACCCTAGACTTTTAACGTAGCTCACATTCATTATAGAAGAATAATTCTGTTTGAGGTCGTAAGTGGTAGCAAGAAGGGCCTTCTGTAATTCACATACCACTTTTATCTCAGGAGCCTTCACAGCTGACCTCATACAGGACACTAGGTAACATAACAACCATACAATACCATCAAAACCACTACAGGAACAGCAAACGAAAATGGGGATAAGTTAATAAGTTTCTGTAGTATTAACTACCTGGACATTGGAGGACCACTTTTCCCACATAAAAGAAATTCACAAATTAACATGGGAATCACCAAATGGTCGGGACAGAAACCAGATAGACCACATCATGATTAACGGTAGATGGAGACATGCATTACAAGATATGAAGGTAAGAAGAGGTGCAGATGTGGGAAGTGATCACCATTTAGTAGTAGCAAAACTGAAAGTGAAACTAAGAAGGGCTGGACCAACTGTAACTACACAGAAAAGGTTTGACATCAGCAAATTGAAGGACCCCCTTACCAGAAAAGCTTTTGCGGCTGACATAAAGAAACGATATCAATTTGCCAAAAGTCAGGAAAATACATTGACTGATGATATAGACCAGAAATTCATCACCATTTCAACAATATATAAGGAAAGCAGCAAATAATGCTTGAGATTCCAGGAAAGGAAGAAGCAAGACTGGATAACGCTAGAAACATTAAACACCATAACACTGAGAAAGGAAATGAAAAGAAAGAAAACAGAAGCGAAGTCTCCCAGGTTAAAGCAACTATATAGTGAACAGTACAATCAGCTGGACAAGGAAGTTAAACGCCAAAACCGAGTCAACAAAAGGAATTTCCTAGATGATCTTGCAAGAAAGGCAGAAGAGGCAGCACTGAGAAATGAACAAAGCACAGTATACAAAATAACTAAATTCATCAGCGGAAAACGAGGTGCAAACAACATTACATTAGTAAGAGATAAGCAAGGACATCTCATCACGACAGCAGAGGGACAGAAAACAAGATGGGCAGAGCACCAGAGAAACTCTGAACAAGGAACCACCAGAGACACAATTGAATGTTCCTGAGGCTGAAAACGATCATCGAGTAGATGTAATTACAGACATTCCACGAAAAGAAGAAATCATCACAGCAATCAAAGGGTTAAAGAACGGAAAGGCTCCTGGCCATGATAACTTAAATGCAGAGCTATTTAAGACAGACCCTGAGCTAGCAGCAGAACTACTAGAACCACTATTTACACAAGTCTGGAAAACGGGGACAACACCATCAGAGTGGAACAAAGGAATTATTGTCAAATTGCCCAAGAAGGGAGATCTTGCAGACTGCAATAATTGGAGAGGAATCACTCTTATCTCAGTTCCCAGCAAAATATTAGGCACGATAATAATACAGAGAATTTCAAAAGCAGTAGACCACAAACTGAGGAAAGAACAAGCAGGATTTAGAAAGAACAGAAGCTCAGAAAGGCAAAGACAGCTGTACATTAATTTCGTTGATTTTGAAAAGGCTTTTGACAGTATAGATGGGGACAGTTTATGGAAAATACTCAGGGCTTATGGAATTCTAAGATGCATAGTGTCAATCATAAAAAGCCTTTATGCCAACTTTACGTGTAGCATTGGGCAGAGCAACATAACCTTTGAAGTGAAGACAGGAGTACGACAGGGATGCCCCTTATCAACCACTCTATTTTTAACAGTCATAGACTGGGTGATGCGCCAGACAACAGAGAGCAGTCCAAGAGGAAGGAATAGGATGGACTACATTTTCTACATTGGAAGATCTGGAATATGCAGATGACATTGCACTGCTAGCACATTCACATCAACACATCCAGGAAACAACGGATAGACTAAATAAGTATAGCCAGCAGGTGGGCTTGAACATCAACCTAAAGAAGACTAAAGAAGGTCATGACTCTCAATGTGAACATCCATGAGCCCATATCAGTAAGCAATCAATAACTGGAACAGACAGATGCCTTCACATACCTAGGATGCATAGTAACACCAGACGGCGGAGCAAGCAAAAACATCAACAACAGAATGAACAAAGCAAGAACAGCCTTTTTCAGTTTAAACAACATCTGGAAGTCCTCTCAGTACAGCACAAGCACAAAATTAGGATTATATCAGAGCTGTGTGCTTTCTATGCTTCTCTATGGCGCGGAGTGCTGGAGAGTTACAGAGAAGGAAATGTCGAAATTGTCCTCTTTTCACACAACATCCCTAAGACAAATTATCCGAATCTTTTAGCCGAATATCATCACCAACCAAGATCTGCTTACTCGGAGCAAGCAAGAGGACATGCACACCATCATAGCTGGCAGACGCTGGAGCTGGGTTGGCCATGTCCTCAGAAGAGACCCCGATGCCATCACAAGAACAGCTATGCTATGAACCCCTGAAGGAAAACGAAAGAGAGGCCGACCAAAAACAACTTGGCGGAGGACTGTGGAGGCTGAGATGCAAAGAATGAACCAGAGTTAGGGCACTGTACGAAGGATGGCCACCAACCAAGCAAAGTGGAATCAATTTGTGGTTGCCCTACAAGACGCCACTGGGCGTAATGGACCCTGACTGCTTTGACACTCGGCGGCCAAGGATCAAAGAAGAACTAATATGTATATATTACCTCGTGAATATTGACATGTGAAAATCGCTAGGGGATGTCCAAAACATTTGAGTCTAGCAACCTCAGCGTAAAGAATGATGATTTCATAAACCACCACTGCAAGGGCTAGTGACTGTTTTATTGCTAGTTTCTTATATAAAAGCATAAGTAGTCCCAAGTTCCGTGTGGAACAAGGAGGAAAAGTTAAAAGCAGAGATGTACATTCTAAGTATAATATTTACATTTTTAAACCAGTGTAAACCTCTATGTAAACATATTCACTTTAAAATTATTGAAAGTTTCAAGCTGTTCAACAAGTGTAGATATAAATGAAAACATATTCAATTTATTTTGTGAACACTTGTCAATCAGTGGAGATGTAAAAACAAACACATTCTATATGTACTTTTAACCTTTTCAGTTAAATGTAAAATAAAGTTAAAGCTATTCAATTTAAATGTAAAGAAAGTTTTCTCTTCAGGGAATAAGCTTAATTCTCATCGAGGGTAAATTCTGAGATAGATGGGATGGTGGAATAGAGAGAAGGGGGCCCATTACTATGGGTTGGAAAACACAATACTCAAGAGGGCGGTTTTTTCTATTCTTTTGCCATAGTTGTCGGTGGTACAAGTGAGGGTTCTAATATCTGGAACAAAGTGAGGGTATAAGTGGACTGACGTTGAACTTGTAACCATCATCCGATGATCTTAGAAACGCGGGACCAGCTTGGCAGTTACTCCGTGATTTTACTTAGAGCGTGCTGCGCCTTTAATCTTGACCAGAGACGCGAGAACTTCAGTGACCCATCTGCACAGAACCAAACCATCAGCGGGAGCAGAACCTACCATTGGCAGATACGTGAAACCTATAAGCTGCCACGAGAACTCCTTTATAAACTGTCATTGCATCACAACAGTGATGACAACTTTCTGTTAAATCATTTTATTCAAATTGTCTAAAACCAATTGTGTTATTTGTAATTATACAAATTTAACTACGATTTAATCATTTTAAATGTTCTGCGTGTTTATCTCAGTCAATTTACTAAATACACTCTAAACAGAGCTATACCTTAATAATAAGAATTCCACTGAGTAAATCAGGGAGGGAAGGTGGGGAAGAAAGGGGGGGGGGGGGCTGACGAGCTAAAATTAATAACGGCTTAATTCTTTTAAATAGGCGGCGGACCGAGATAAAGTTAACAATTGTCCTGCCAATGTAGCATTGTTCTTGACTTCGGAAATATCTTATGACACTCCCTTGAGATAGAAGTGTCAATATCCTTCTATCTGCCACTCTGCCAAGAGTAACCTTGTGCGAAGGTAGAATCCTTTGACGACCCAGTTTATATACTCTGTTTGCCTCTGTTGGACAACTACTGCAAATCAGGGGAGGCAATCCGTGACAGTTGATTATCTTGGCTTGTTAAAATTGTGACTTGACAAACTGCTGAAGTGCCGATGCTGCTTTTCCGTAGATTCGTCTCTGTGATGATGGGGCACGTTTCTA
The DNA here is from genome assembly GCA_024509875.1 of Oreohelix idahoensis. NCBI lineage: Eukaryota > Metazoa > Mollusca > Gastropoda > Stylommatophora > Oreohelicidae > Oreohelix > Oreohelix idahoensis. The sequence goes on from JAMPIV010019145.1 coordinate 197,636, forward strand.
GATCAGTGCATGAAGTTTTTTTTTAAATAAAGTTTTGCCTTGTTTTAGCGAGGCGCGTCCCGTTCAATCCAGTCGGTTATATTAGGGCGCATGTCCAAACATAAAATAGTGCATGAAGTAACCTCTCCCGGTCAAGGCAAGGGTCTGTAGGTGTCGATTTCAAGCTTCGAAGTTGAGTCTAGTGGTCTCTCCGGGTTGTATCACAATTAGTCGGGTCGCCTCGTACTGGAACCACAAACTTTAGAGGGAATAAAAGTACAAATTCCATTGTTAAATATATGTTTGCCTCATATTAAGCAGGCGCCTATTGGCCGCTGTCCGTCAGCCATTTGTTGTCTAAGATTTTTTACTCTCCCCGAGTTTATATCATATCACTCAGCATGTGATGAAAAATCACTAGTATGTCAGTTAATTTAAGGAAAAAATTTGTGACTGGACAGCGGCAGTGGCTTGTACCTGAAGGAACATATTAACTCGTTAAGTCCCAAGCAAAAAGAAGGGTTTGGCCCAAACAAAAACGGCCACAACAGTGCTTTTTTATTGTTGTTGTTGTTTGGATAAAAAATATTTTTTAATGTTCATATGCATAAATACGAGTTATTTAAAATGAAAGTTCTTCCTGTTGGAAATGACGTTTTGGGTTGTTAACATTGGAACAGAGCTCTAGACAGGAACGAAAATACCGAAGCCACTTAAGTGGCTCCTGGGCCAAATAGGTCTTAACCCTGAGCTATTATAGTGGCTCTTGGGGCTTAAAGAGTTAAGTTTACATACATTCAGAAAATGATAATATACAACTATTCACAAGTTGATGTGATCATCACTCACTCCCTGCTCCAATCGGAGTCTGAGATTACCTCTGCTTTTGGTTCTTTCGTGAGAACTAGCATGAAGTTTTCACCAGCGCTTGATGTGGTGGTTCACGAATGTATCCTTTTCACATGCTGAGGTTGCCAGCCTAGTATGAATCTTTAACATCACTAGCATGTATGGGAGCCGCGCTAGCGAAGTGGTTACCACACCGCGCTGGCGACCGGGTGACACAGGATCAAACCCTGCCGAGGATATTTGAAGATTTTTCGTCGACCGGGATTTGGACTGGATTAACTCGAGGCCTTGGAGAGCACATTTGAAGAAGTGTCGTCGACCAGGGACTGGCGGCTTCTAAGCCGACCCAGCTCTAATGGGTACCTCCGAAATCGGCGAGTATCTGCCTGAATGGCGAGGGACACATGTCTCTGTGCAAGAAAAAAAAGGGATACTCACGTAAAATCAGTCTCAGATTAGATAAAATAACCTGAGATTTCGCCTTGAGTATTAGCGGGCGTACGAAAAAAAGAAAACTAGCAAGTATGAATATGTCAAATTCACAGCATAAAAAATATGTTACACTCAGCTCAATAGTTGTGAAATTTTTTAGACTTCTTGCTTCGTAGAATAGTTTTGGCAACTTAACAAAGATGCCTCGAACACAGGTGTATGGTATTATTTCTATTTCAGACAGTCATCCTCAAATATTGAGTTGCTACATCCGACTAATGTTGTCAAATTCTACTCATATCACACTTCCTGCTCACTCTCTCTTCCAAATGTTTTCCAAGATTGCGTTTGAAGTAGAGTTTCTGTAGCCCATCCCAACACTGGGCAGTGTTCCTAATTGTGTTTTTTTTTTAATATATTCAGAGCCTCTCCAGATATGAAGTAGACACATTTCTCACCTCTTATGTCATTTCTAAGAATATGTTCCTTAATTTTCCGACAAGTATCTTTATCACCTTTACCTGCCTAAGGCTAATAATGACTGACTAATTCTTGTCCCTTTTCTTCGTACGCATTCAAGCTGATTCCCGTCCATTGAATATTAGGGATGAGTTGGTTGTACTCTTGCTGATCATCTTTTGGCGTAAGTTTCAGAATTACTCTAGGTTTTTTGTTCCTTCTTCTCTTAGACCGTCCTATTATTTCCCGGTTTTCTCTTTCGTGCTTTCTGCCATTCCTTTGTTATGTTTTGTCATTTTCTATCTATGCTTTCACCACTGTCTGATTCTGCCAAATTGGTTGAGCAAAATGTGTAACTCTCTTTTGTCTGACATGTTCACGCAGGAAATGTAAACTTTGGTGGCGGTTTTGTAGGCGTGTAGTATATTTGAAGGTATGTTTAATTAAAGTTGCCCATCGCAAGCGAAGATGATGACAGCTTCATACTTCAGTTGTGACATCTGTGACGTGATCCCGTGTGGCTAATTAGTCCTATTTTGACCCTACAGGCAATGCCATACACGGGGCACACATGAGTAGAGTCGATAATAGTGTTCCTGTCCATTCTGACCTTTCTTGCAGCACGCTTGTCTTCTGCCTTATCAGCTCAATTACGTTCTGCAATGCGAGCGCATTGAGTAATGTTTGTCCGCCAGGCAGAGCGATCCTGTGCGATAGTCTCCCAGGGGGGACATCAATTTTGAAGATGCCCAACGATGCTTTCAGTGTGTCTTTGAAGCGTTTCTTTTGTGTCCCTACTGTTCGCTTACCCATGTAGAGTTCGCTGTACATCAACTGCTTTGGGATGCGATTTCCGGGCATGGAAACAACATGTCTGGCCCGTCTAATATGGGCCCTCTGCAGCAATGTGTAAATGCTTGAGATATGTACTCTGTTGAGGACCTCAGAATTAGATACTCTATCATGCCACTTGATCCTGAAAGTCCTGCGGAAACAGCTCATGGGAAGTGAATAAGCTGCTTGGCATGTATGCTATGCACTGTCCATGTTTCACAGGCATACAGTAGGGTAGTGAGCACTATTGCATGATATACTTTTATCTTGGTGGCGGCACTAATTCCTTGTCGATCCCAGACATTTACTCTTGGTCTTCCGAAAGCCCCACTTGCCTTGGCAATTCTGTTGTTGACCTCGGAGTCGATATTCGCATCTTTGGTAAGGGTACTGCCAAGATAAGTGAAGCTGTCCACCATTTGGAGACCTTGGTTCTTTACTGTGATATTTGATTCTCAGTAAGGTTTCCCAGGAGCAGGTTGCAACACTACTTCAAATTTCTTCGTATTGATGGTAAGACCAAAGTCATCACACGCTACAGAAAACATCTTCATATTGTTCTGCATGTCCAATTCTGTGCAGGTGTTGAGGGCACAGTCGTCCGCAAAGACGAGGTCAGAGATCATTGTTTCATTCACCTTCGTAAAGGACTGTAATCATCTCAAATTGAATAGCTTCCCATCTTTCCCGTATATTATGTGTACGCCGTCACTACTGCCATGCGTAAAGAAGGTATGTTTATGTTTTTCTGTATATGGTGGTTGTCTAATTCGTAATAAGTTCGATATAAGGGTTATTACCGCTGTCCTGCCCCTTAATACATTTCCACGTGCAAAGATAGCGACAGCACTAGAGATTACCCAGAACTATGACACAATCAGTTTCACCTAGTTTTAGTTGTTACTTTTATCGGTCGGCCGTCATTCAAAATTGCAAGGTTTGTCCTAAGGATATTATGGCTCACAGTCACTCCTTATGTATTTTTTTAATTATCTGGTATTGTAGGTCACAGTATTCACCAGCATACAAAAATTATCTAATTATATATATATATATATATATATATATATATATATATATATATATATATATATATATATATATATATATATATATATATATATATATATATATATATAATTCTTAAAAAACCAAGAAAAAACCATTGAAAATCGTAGCGACATAACTAAATGACACTGGTTTGTGGTTGACACAGGACGTGCTTACATACTTACTTTTTCTTTTTTCTCATCACTGCTTCACTGACCCGTAATGGGGAGCCGTTGTTTGTGTCACTGGGCCAAGTGGGTATCACTCGCTACTGTGTGCCTGTTGTCTACTCATCTGTCGCTTGATCCTTGAAATGTTTCTTCAAGCAAAAACTCACATATAGACCTATTCTGAGGTTGCCTGACGTCAATCAGGAATGTGTAGTTAGAACTGATGCGAGCAAAATTAAAGTAGGTGCAACTTTATTGCAAAGATCTCAGCCACAGCCAGGAGATTTATTCCCAGTTGCTTATGCCAGCCGCATATTGATTAAGGCTGAGAGGAATTACTCAACTGTTGAGAGATAATGTTTGGCGTTGGTGTGGGCCATAAATAAGTTCCAGCCATATCTTTATTGTAGGCTGATAACTATGGAATATGTTACCTCTGTAATGTTACAATGGAATATAACTTGGACTGACACTCAAGACAGTACATACGCGAATGAAATAACTTGACAGAAGTCTGGGTCACAGTTCCATACATATAATCTCAACAGCATAGTCCTGGACATCAGCAACAATAGTACAAATACTTGCATAATTAGAATATGTAGTACAGTCATCCTTACGTACTGGTAACAACTGCATTCGATGTAAGTGCGGCATTCACCCCTCGCACATAAATCTCTATCTCTGATCTATAATCAATGTAAGTGCGGCATTCACTCCTCGCACATATATTTCTATATCTGGTCTAACCACCAGGCATCCAAGTTCCTCCAGAACTTCACAGCACGGGAAAATCACAACGCGCTTACGTAGACCTCCTATTGGCGCGGGAAAGCATTCAAATAATAGCATATAATGGTCCTAACATAGACCTCCTTCTGACACGGGAAAACGACGTGTCTTTTTAATCCAAAGTGCGGCATTCACTCCTCGCACATATATCTATACCTCTGGTCTAATCACCAGGCATCCAAGTTCCTCCTGAACTTTACAGAGCGGGAAACCCACAACGCGCTTATAAATAATAATATATAAAGGCCTTGTAAATACACCTTACGCGGTACATCATCGCGTCACATCCAATATATTATAATGAAAATCACATACACTATTCACATACTCTAGAAACACTGACCGTCTCCAACGACGGATGGCCACAGACTCCCCTTTAACAACTCAGTATTCTTCTCTGACACGTATGCTAACTTCATTCACTTCGCACGCTTTTCTCATGTCCTGTAAACCTCAATTCACACATGAACACCCCTGAGTAATCTTCAACCATACTCTACGTGCTTCTAACAGTGAACTTTTAAATGTAACATTCCAAGCTTGCATACTTCAATAATAATACACTCTAAACAGAGTTACTCCTTTCTCCACCCACACACATGTATATACACGTCATGTATCTCATGACCTTAACCTACTTACTAACAAACTCCAGCCCCGTACACCAAAATCTTTAACACCTAACTGTAACTTCGAATATGACTTAACATAGGCATTTCGAGGTCCAGTGTGATCACGATTGAGTATATTAATGGGAACCAGAATGTAGGGGCAGATATCCTTAGTCGGCAGCCATCTGATCGGTACCAGGATAGAAATAAGGAAGAATAGATTCCTGTTATACGATTGCTTCGTTATTGGTCTCAGATTTGAAGTGGGGGGGGGGGGGGGGGTGGGGGGGCTATTTTTCACAGTTGGACTGAACCTATGTCTCGGCAATCAAAAATACAACTAACACTATCTAAAACCGTATACCTCAAAGGTCATCCATTGGGAAAAGAGATAGTTCGAGGCATGACCCTTGGGCGTCTAGACTAGTAAACAAAATAGACTTTTTAAATCGTTCGAAGATGTGTGCATTTCTGTTATTGTAGTGAAAATACAGATGAATTCCAACATAAATGGCTATAAAGGTACGTTTTTACATAGCCTAAGCATTATTTAGATACTTATATTTATGCTTTATTTGCAGTGTAGTCAGAGTTGTGTGTGTTAGGAAACAGAAAAAAAGGATCGTACAAAGTTTTGACCTGTTTCGCAAAATGTACATTGAAGGTAGGAAAAGGATAGTTATATGGAATGATAGCGCCAATCTTCAGTGTGAAACAAGATCGAGATGAAAGAAATTGGTAGAGAAATTTCATTACAGGAATTTATGGACGTTTTACCACAAGCAAACCTTAGACCAGATACTACATATTTTACGAGGAAATGAATAAAAGTACCAGCTAGTGACCTTATTGTTTCTCATACACCGGATGTGACAGTATATAATGGGGAAGGCAGGGAGAACAATTTTACTCACCGCCAAAATGGAATACAAAACACAGAAGACAACGTTACCCCAAACAGCGCCTTTGCTATTAATCAGTGTGTGCAGCCTGTCACGTCTTTAGATGCTCTGTGTATTTTGAATGAGTATTACGACATGGTTTATGATGTTGGCCACTATTTTAGTGAGCACTTTTAAAGTTACGCATTAAGGGTTTGAGATGCTATAAATATATAATGTTTTCACGCTTCACTGTATTTATTGAACGCAAATTTTATCTAGTTGCCTAGGACTATGATGACGTGGTACGTTGGCATGCTAACGCATAACAACGATGTAGTTGTACCCTTAAGAGTCTGAACTTCAAGCAAGTCAGATGTGTTTTGATTCACTCCCAGTTTATAGTATTCATAGTGCAGAAGTATCGCTTTGAGATTTGGCCAGAGGGTCGGCCATAATAATGTTTGATGAAATGATGGAACAGTGATGGTTAAGTATAACCATTTTTATGGAAGTCAAGATTTCAGGGAGTATTGATCTATTTTATGATTCGTTCTCGCAAACTTTGTGGGTATCATTTTTGGTTGACTTTACAGCGGCAACGCGTATATACAGCCTACTACGTTTTGACGACACTTATAATTAATCTACATGACTGGAACGGACTGCACTGAATATATATGAATAGTAAGATGATTCCTACCATAAACTGATATGTTGATTGTGACGTAATAATTATGTTTTATATGGACTCTGAACAAGAAGGAGTGGGAGCCGCGCTGGTTTAATGGCTACGACGTTGTACTGGCGACCAAGTGTTCATGGTTCAAACCCGGCCGTCGGCGTTTGAAGAAATGTTTACGACCGGAAATTTGACTGAATAACCTGAACGGCTCCTGCACATAAATCCCGTGTGGATGGGAAGGAGCGAAGCTCATGACCGGGTTGGAAGGAAAGTCCACTGATCCCCCAGCCTCGCAATGACATGTCATTGGGCCGAAAGAGCCGGAAAGCTCGAGTGCCGCTGGTTATAGAAAAAAAAAAAACAAGAAGGAGTTCTCAACTGATTCTAATTGAAGTATTGGTTAAACTATTCAGCATTTTACTTATACTTGTTATCAGCACGATTCTCTCAAATGAAGAACACTATTTATTGTAGAAAAAGATAGAGGGGTCCGTAAGGAAAGAAATCTGACGACCCCCTCTACTCTCAAAAGTTGAATAAACGCCTATAACCTTTTGACCCTTTGCAACATAGCGAAAGAACCCATGCAACAATGAGGTCCTATCGAAACCTACTGTTAGAAAAACTGAAGACTCTGGTTTTCCTGTGCAAAGCAAAGAAGCATTCAGAAAGAAGCATTCAGGCACCTAGTGATTATCTCAAGTCAGGTTTGGGAACCCTATTACCTGGGCTTTTAAAACCACAGTTGCAGAAAAAGAACATACGGTGTTGTCAACCAAACTAAGTGGTCTACAACATACCTTGCACATTGCAAGTAGTTTATTCTTTTTAAAATTATTATACGCTATCTTCAGCTACATAATCAATTACTTGATTTTCACCACCTTTTACACCTTTATCTGGTTTGTTTCCCAGTAAATCTCTCGATTCTTTTTCACATCGTTTATTTTGATCTTGTACTGTTTCTATACGTCTGCGCCTATTGCAACATACTCTCCCAGCATATTTCCTTAATTTGATTATTATAATTCCCATTACAGCTACGAGTATACCTAATACTGATATGACTACGATTGCTGCTATCAGAAATGTTACTGAACCGTTAGCCTGAACAAATTTATTACACATTCCATCAGTTGCATTCTTACACATGTCTGTTACAGACACACAAATCAAAAGAACACAACACTGCCCCATAATTTCTGTACAATTCTTACAAGACGTGCGTGTGTGGTTCATCTCATCCATGTAGGTCCCTTGTACACAAGGCAGGCACGTAACCGAGTTGTTGCTTATGTTAGTGAACAGATATTGATTAACTCCACAAACTGTTACATCTTCTGTAGCCCTAGTTTCACCTGCCAGAAAATAAAATAGTAGTTTCATTACCTTGCTGAAGGAAGGAGGTAATGTTTGGAGGACACAATTTTACACACGTCTAATATCAGAATATTGTACAAAAGAATTTTAGAACATAGTGTCAGTATGGAAAACTGGATGAATTAACCAAGCGATACGTTATTCAATTTAAAACTCCACAGATACAAGTACAAGTCAAACCTATAAATATGGTAGCTGAATGCATTTCTATTCAACTTTCAAACAGTGGTCAAGATCACTTTCTGTAAGAAATAACAAAGACCAACCAAAATAAGAATATCATATTATTGCCCCGTGTAGGTTTACGGGGGTCTCAAGGGATTTAAACAAAGATTACACCGACAGCACGCACAGGCATGTCGTAGAAAAAGACAAACAAGAGGTTGTTCAAGAGGTTGTTCAAGAGGTTGCTCAAGAGGTTGTTCAAGAGGTTGGCAACTTTGTCAGATACATTAGATTGTCACAGAAACTACTGGTGCAAGTGCATGACAATGCTTAATGCAGGATTCCTGCAAGGCTACCAGTTGCTGTGGGGGCTCTATGCTCAATATAGAGGGCAAAAGCAAATGATGATGATTGTTGGAATGTATGAAATATGACTTAGATTGATAACCTCATTATGAGGGTCCTAGCGAGAAAATGTTTCTTTTTTTTTTTTTGTTCTTTATCACTGATAGAACTGAACAGAGTTCAATTGTTATCATAGAAACCTCTCACGGCATTCTGTAGAGAGACAGAGTATATTAGAAACGAAGTTAGCGATCTCCCAGTATCTCCTTTAACACCTAACTGTAACTTCGAATATGACTTAACAGTTCACACCGACCCCGGGCGAATAAAAAATGATAACATCATTTTTTTTAAACATTACATCAAACCAAAGTGTGAGGTTGGTGAAATATGTTAAGTCATACTAAACAACAAAAGAGGGATGGAACTATATTGATGAACCAAAAGGTTACCACATCAACAGTGGCACAGGAAGGGTGATATAGGCTTTGCCTTAGCAATCATACTCTACTGGCAAACCAAACACAATTTCATCCTATACAACATTAAACTGTGTTGGATGCAAATCTAACAATGTGTGCCTCAATAATATATTAACCAAATCATACGTGGATTCACCATACAAAAATACATGGGTGAACCAAAATGTACATCAGCATTGTTCATTAAATAATATAATTACATTATAAGTTAACACTTACAACTTATCAAGCTAACACAAATGTGATTCATAAATATAATACAATCTATACTAAATGTTGAATTTCATCTGTAAATTCATTTCTTGATTGCGCCAAATCCAGAGTAAAGGACTGATGTCTAAGAAGAAGTATCGGTGCGCAAGCCTGCTGATTACCACCCATCAGCTGCTGTAATGATAGACAATTCCACCAACAACACTGGTATCTCAAGGCACAGCATACTTTCCTATCAATAAACAAAATTAGGCAATAATAAAATCATTTGCCTTGGAAAATTTGTATCACATTATGCCATATTACTTACCCTTCTATGTCCACCCCATTCCACTAAACATTTCCAGTGGGGTGACAAAATAATCAATTAAGGGATGATATAACAATTTAATATGTCTTCGTGATCAGCACCTTAAATACTACACCCTGTACCTCTCAATCAAACTTTACTACTTTAGTTAATGAAATAAGTCAATCTAAAACACCTCGTTTTACTGACTTGTACTGTACACCTGTTCACTATTTGTTGTTTATATACACTCTGTCAAATTTCCATTCTTGAAAGTTATATTAAGTCTCTCTAGACAACCGTCTCTTGAAAAGTTATAGCTTTCAGCCTTGTTGTATGCACAGTAATAATTAACCTCTCATGCTGAGTCGTAACAAGTACCAATCTCTTCCAACTATCATCAAAACTATTTTCAATCTAGACTCCATCATCATCATTACCACGATTATAAAAGTATTTCCAAATAGCACAGTATCTTTAGTAGAGCAAACAGATCACTTATGTCCCACTTATCTGGTGGTAACTTTTTGATGGCGTTGAACATTAACAACCTCAATGGTTCTTTTCCTTTATCCATGTATCTGTTTTTGAAATTGAAAGATAATATTAACTCTAACTGGTCTGTAACTCCAGCACAATTTCCTTTCAGACCATCCATCACAGTCTTCCACACTTCCTTCCTTGAATTTTCAGTCTCTTCAAGTACTACTTTCTTGGCAACAGATGTAGCATCCTTCATCTTCGCCCTCCTATACTGCATTTAAGCATCTAAAGGTTCCTTCTCCCAATCTGATGTATCTGTATTAAGTGCAGTCTCTTGTCTCTCCTCCGTAGACTTAGCTTGATCTTTCAATGCTTCAGCTTGCTGCTGTAATCTTTGTTTACCAGCCTTAAATTGCTCTTTTAGTTCTTCAACTTTAACAAAGTAACTCTTTTCCAAAGCATTACCTTTCTCCTTCCACCGAGATGACAGGACCCTGCAATGTTCCTCTTAAACTTGAGTATTACCCTTACACTCAGTTAATATCCTGTTCCTATCCACCTTGAATTCATCATTTAATCTTTGAATACCATCTTTGTATTCCTTTACTAATAACTGCTCAACAATCCTAAAATTTTTTTCTAATATTATACACTTTTCCTCAAAAGTTCCATCTTCTTGGATCAATTTGTCTATCTTTAACTGATCCTTGTCACACCAAAAACCCATTTTTGGTAACAACACTTCTTGAGGTGCATGGTATGTTTCATCATGCACTGGAATTGTCACTCCCTTTGTTGTCTCATTGGTTTTTGTACGCACTGCATTCTTACTAACACTTATCGATCTTCCTTCCATAGAATATAAGTTAGTTTTACTCCTAACTGATTCATCACTAATGATAGTCTTTTGTGGTTCATCCACATTCAGTTTGGATATTTTCCCAACTGAGACTGAACAGTCTTCACAACAATTATCTGTTTGTACAGTGACTTCTTTCTTCTCACTTTGAACAGAAACATTCCTAGTTTCAGTTTTCACCATATTATCTGCTATATTAGCTTTCCTCTTTAAATTCAGTTTTGGTCTCTTGCTATCATCCAATACTGGCAATGCAATTCCAGTTGTAACTTCTCTTATTTCCTTAATCTCTATGAGATATACCTTTGCTCTATGTGGCTTGTATTTATCATCCACTTTTACCATAGTGTTAAACAATTCGTAAGACTCACAATCTCTGATAGACAAAATAAAGTCTCTTAAGGCTATTCTTTTCTTTCTGTTTCTAATTGTTCTTGAACAATCTGCCATGACTATAGATTTACAGACTAGATTCCCAAATAAGAAAGTATATTCACTACAATACTAAATTATCAGTATTAATATACCTCTACATAGGTACTACAATAACACAGTAACAAATCACCAATAATTCTAAAGATAATACACACAAGTAACCCTAAAATCAGTCACTTATAATAATCAGATCCACCTATGTCTAGACTAAGACATGTGTAGCTGAACACACTAATCCTCAATATACTCTGACCATCATATCTACAATGCTTAGATTCTAACACAGTAATCATACAAACTATTTGTAACTAATAACCAGGACATAAACACAGTGAATGATGATAATAATGAAGTACACCGCTGACACAACAACTATAAACAAACGAACCACAACCGACAGGTGGGGGATAATAAACCCCTGCAACAAACAACTACAATAGGACTGTGAAATGAACTTATTTACAAGATAGTAGAAAATTAACGCACGAAAACTACAAGTAAACATGACAAAAGAGACTAAATTATGCAACAATGATTACACAAACCAAACTATAACAGCTAACACCAATAAATGTCAAAGAATTCCACGGGGCACTAGCTACCAAACTAATCTATCTCGCTAGACGGCCAAAGTGTGGAAACAAATTGGGCAGCCCTAAGTGAGCAGATCTACAACACTGCTACAGAGGTCCTGGGTCCTTCCATCAAGAAACAAAATGACTGGTTTGATGAGAACTCAGATGATATAAAGCAGATGTTGGCTGAGAAACACCATCTCCATAAAGCATATTTAAATGATCCAAAATCTACATCCAAGAAAGACGTTTTCAACAACATGCGTAGAATCGTCCAACATAAACTACGCCAGATGCGGGATTCATGGCTGAGTAATAAAGCAGATGAGATCCAAGGCTTTGCTGACAGCCACGACTTGAAAAACATTTACCTTGCACTCAAAGCGGTCTATGGTCCAACATCATCAGGATCATTTCCCCTCCTTAATGCAGATGGAAAAACACTAATTACAGACAAGGAAAAAACTCTCCAACGCTGGGCTGAACATTTTAATAATATCTTGAACCAGACATCATCTATTAACGACGAAGCCATCATCCGCCTGCCCCAAATTCCTATAAATGAAGCATTAGATGATGTACCAACTCTGGAGGAAACTAAAAAAGCGATTCGTCAACTGTCTAGTGGAAAGGCCCCTGGCTCCGATTCAATTCCTGTTGAGGTTTATAAAGATGGCGGTGCAGTTCTGATAGAGAAACTTCATATGATCTTCCAGCAAATGTGGCAGAGTGAAACCATCCCACACGATCTCAAAGATGCCTCAATTATACATCTATATAAACGTAAAGGTAATCGCCAAGACTGCAACAATCATCGAGGCATCTCTCTTTTTTCAATCGCTGGGAAGATATTCGCCAGAATCCTTTTGAATCGTCTTACGGCTCATCTTGACAAAGGTCTTTTACCTGAAAGTCAATGTGGATTCCGGAAAGAACGTGGAACCACAGATATGGTGTTCGCTGCAAGACAGCTACAAGAAAAATGCCAAGAACAGCACTGTGACCTGTATACAGCTTTCATCGACTTGACAAAGGCGTTCGACACGGTCAGTAGAGAGGGTCTATGGAAGATCATGGCAAAATACGGCTGCCCAAAGAAATTTATCACAATAGTGCAGCAACTGCATGATGGAATGCAGGCTAGAGTTCAGGAAAACGGTGAGCTATCAGAGCCTTTCCCCGTCTCAAATGGAGTTAAACAAGGGTGCGTACTTGCACCGACTCTGTTCAGTATCATGTTTTCTGCTATGCTGACTGATGCTGTTAGAGACGGGGACACAGGAATCGACATTAGTTATCGTATTGATGGAAAATTGTTTAACCTTAGGAGGCTTCAAGCAAAAACCAAGGTCAAATCACACACCATCAGAGATCTTCTGTTTGCTGATGATTGTGCCCTCAATGCTGGCTCAGAGGCTGATCTGCAGCATAGTGTGGATAGATTCTCCGAAGCCTGCGCCAACTTTGGGCTTACCATCAACACGAAGAAAACAGAAATCATGCACCAACCAGCTCCTGGCACAGTTTATACTGAGCCAGTCATCAAGGTTAATGGTGAGAAACTGAATGTTGTGAACAGATTCACATACCTTGGTAGCACACTATCCCAGAACATTGTCATTGATGATGAGGTGAACACCAGGATCTTCAAAGCCAGCAGCACATTTGGCAGACTATACACCAACGTTTGGCATCGAAGTGGCATTAGTCTACAGACAAAGCTGAAGGTGTACAGAGCTGCGGTGCTTCCAGTGCTGCTATATGCATGTGAAACATGGACTGTATACAGGCGCCACGTAAAGAAGCTAAACCACTTCCATACAGTCTGTCTCAGGAAGATAATGAACATCAAATGGCAAGACAAGATCCCGGATACCGCCGTTCTTGACAGAGCTGGTATCCCTAGTATTGATACTATTCTGATGCAGTCACAAAATTCGCTGGGCAGGTCATGTAGTCCGCATGCCAGACCATCGACTGCCAAAGATACTCTTTTATGGTGAGATGCAGAAGGGTAAACGCTCCCATGGTGGCCAAAAGAAGCGCTTCAAAGACACGTTAAAGACGTCATTGAAAACCTTTGACATAAACCCAGACACATGGGAAGCTGCTGCGCAAGACCGAACTGCTTGGCGCACATCTCTTTGTAAAGGTGCAGCAGCATGCGAATCATCCAGAAGAGCAGCAGCGGAACAGCGGAGACAAGCTAGAAAGGACCGTGAAATAAAACCTTCACATGAAGCAAACATTCCCTGCCCACACTGTCCAAGATCTTTCCAGGCCCGCATCGGGCTCTTCAGTCACCTTCGTACCCATAGACTAACCTAACATATTCTTAAATAATTGGATGAACAGAGTGGTCTTCATCACCCGTGATGGACGAACAACCACAACCAGCTACCAAATCTCTCCAAGACTGGGCCTCCGATACACAGGAATTAATTTTACAAAAACCTACAGAATAAATTAATACCAATTCCTTCTAATGAAGAAAAAAGTATTAATAATATATAAACAAGTAACACAAATATGAAACGCTAACACAACAACGAATACAAATGAATGACCATCAGGAATGTCAGTAGAATGGTATCTGAACAAAGAAGTGCAACAATGGCATAAACTGTGACTTATCTTAAGTGAGTCTTGATTACAGTCTATGGTTCCACCGAGATAATGCAGATCTACAGCTGAAGGATATCTGTGTTAATATCACTGGCACTACAGCAAGCTTGCCTCACTGATGTTCAACCTCGCACAGATTCTGTACAAGATACAAAACAATGTAAATAACTCACAAGTATTGCCATAAACATTAAACTAATAACCACATTTAGAACCACTTAAATATGATGTAGACTAACACTAATCCTAATACAAACTTACAAGAAATAAATACCCATAAAATATCTAAGTCGATACTTAAAAGTAATGTAAGGATGAAAAGGAAAAACAATAAATAAATATAAGCTTCTTTAGTCACTACCAGATGACAGAAGAATATAACACCGAATAATTACGAAGGCTTAACAAAGAGTCCAATATAATAAATCAATAAACTGTAACAGATAATAGAAAAGACCTAGCAAATAAACTTTACAATTAATAAACAAATAAAACTAATGCAGTATTTATATTTATAATAAAACTACTAGACTAATATATTACACTTAAACAGAAAAACTCTTACGGTTGTAATAAGGCTAGATAATTAATCTATAATATTAACCTTAATATATAATATACACAGTACCAAATACAAAGCAGAAACAAACACTCAGAACTTACACATGCACGAACACACAACACAGTAGAAGAGGTCAGTTATTGTTACGGTGTTATTTTAAATGACGGCGTCTGCTGGGGTTTAGCAGTGCGCAACGTTTAGGGGTTAATAACATTAATAGAATATGTCAATATTTTATGGAATTCTGAACGCGAAATATATGCTAAGATTATGACGTATTCGCGTTGGGAAGGTCACGCTTGGTGACTTGTTACATTACCCCTTTTTATGCTATCCGTCGAGCAAACGTTACGGGTTTGGTTCCACAGCTGTTCAATGTTTATATTATCAGCACGATGAACTCTTCATAAGAAAAATCAATTATCGTAAATTATGCAAAAATCAGAATTCGAAGGGACTTCTTGGATTGTAAGAGCTAACCAATTAAATAACTAACATTGAACAAGTCAAGAGACTGATAATAATATTCAACCAACACAAATAACTGAAGGAACCAATCACCCGTTACAACTGGTAGGCCAGTAGTGGTCTTGAAAGTTTTCAAAAGAGCGAACCTCAAGATTAGAACATTTTCCTTACGAGCCGAAATGGACATTGTTATACGAAACACCGGTGACGTCACGCCCTTGGCAACGTTATGAATCGTTTGCAATGCCGGCTACAATCAATGCCCTTCAGAAATATGTTTTCAGCTCTCAAACAACGAAGGAAACGAATTGCTAGCGTCTTCCTTATTACAAACAAGCTTACGAGTCTGTTGGCGAAGCAGATAATGTACTGAATTGCTGCTAAAAAGATAAGTAATTTATTTGAACGTTACAATAGTTCGTCCTATTTGTCCGACTTCACGCCATGTTCATTTTTACCATGCTAAATGTTAAATGTTGTTTCTGTCTTTTTACATGTAGTGGGAGGTTGGTTGGGAATGCTAGATACGTCTACAACGTCGCTTCGCAGACCGTAGAATCTAGCATTGTTCGATAGGAAATAGTTTGACTATCTTCGGCTGACGAAGAATCCGCTAACGGTTGCGGCTGACTTCGTTCGTCCCCGAATTCAGTCGAATATTATTTGTTAGTTGTAAGGTTACGTGATACTCGTTGTATTTTCGCTGTACTAAGTTTTATTTTTATTCAGTTTTGTCATTTGTTCGTGCTATCAATTGTTAATTCTAACCTGACTATCTTTTATTTATGAATATATATATTTTAACGTTTGTCTATGAGTCCACTGTTATGTCACCATTTTTTGTGTACGCAGGTTCATTCTGAATTTGATTTCAACCTTGACCTTCTTACTTCCGATTATTCTGCTTGTTTTGGTATATTCATTTTTAGTCTGAAATTGTAACTTTGTGATGTGATACTATTTTGTAAAACCTTGGTTGATGAATTGTATTGTTTCTGTGTATCTCATACATTAATAATATGTTATAGTATGATAATTTGATCAATAATAAGATATTAAATTGATTTAATTAAATTTTTCTGAAAATAATATGGACTTAGTCTATATTATAAAGCTGCAGTAGTAGTCCAAGACTTTAATAAAGCATTTTATAGATGATGAATAAGGCATAAAGTCATAACTTGATAATTACAAGTAAATATTAAATTAAAATACTTTATTGAATTATTTTCTTGTATTCACACCATGTATAGGTGTTGAACTGAAAAACTATATCTATAATATAGTAATTTGTACACTTTCAAAGTACTACGTTGTTGACTTAGCACATATCTTTAAGTGATTAATATAATTAAGGAGGGATAATGCCCATAATTATTTAATAGTGATATTAGGTGCGTGATATAAATTCGGCATCCTAAATAAATAAATATCATAACTATTTATGATATATATTATTGATTACATATAATATTAGTATAAAATATTGAATAGTTGTTGAACTTACAACAATTATTAAGAGGATATTATATTTGCTTATTGAGTATTCATACGTTGAGTATGTACAAATAATTACATAGATTCTATTGTTGACTATTATAGATCTGTAATTTCTTACAATATTAACGTCAAGATGCTTACGTTAGACCATTTTGTTAAAATTGGAAAAGATTATGGCTACAAATCACAGGAACTTCGTCAGTTTGCAGAGGTGGAACTTGCTAAATATAAAGCAGAATTAGCGGAACAGGAGGAAAAAGAAGAAAGAAGGAAGGCAGACCGTGAAATGAAAGAAATAGAAAAAGAAAATAGGCAAAGAGAAATTGCTAGACAGGAAAGGGAGGAACGAAGGCATGAAATGGAACAAGAGATAGAATTAACACGTCTTAAGGTGGAAGCAGCTAGATTACAGGCACAAAGTGCTGCTACAAACCAGAATGATAATGCACAAAATGGATCGTCATCCAACCAAAACAAACATTTTTACAACTTTAAATTACCCCATTTTAAATTAAATTTTGATGATTTATCATCATTTTTTTTCAAGATTTGAACAGAAATGCAAAGCAAATCACTTGCCTAAGGATGCATGGGTACTTAAGTTAAATGAATTTTTAGATGGGGAACCATTGGCGACATCTCTGAATGCTGACCCAGCAATAGCTACTAATTACGATGCTATTAAAACCTTACTTTTACGAAGGTTTCATTTGGACGAAGAAAAATGTAGGTTAAAATTTAAAAATATCCTACCTGAATCTCCTAAAGACTTTGCAGGGTTTATTGCGAACATACGCAATACATTTAACAGATGGCTTGAACTGGCAGATGTCAACAAATCATATGACAAATTAGTTGATTTGTTGCTGCGGGATAAGGTATTATCCTCTGTCAGCCCACCGTTCTTTGCATATTTGCAAGAACGAAAACCATCTACAATCGAGGAGTTAGAAAAAATTTCATTAAATTATTGTACCGCGCATCCGAAAGCAAACATTTCTAACTCTTTGATAAGAGAACCTCTACCTGTGGCTTCCAATATGGCATACTACAACCATAACAAACCAAGAACCCACAGCGTAGACAGAAGTAGGTTCAAGGGAAATTACAATGTTAATTTTCAGAAAGGACATAATAATAATTTCAACAATAAAAATGATTTCAACAGAGGTAGATCACGGAATAGGAATTATTCACCGCAGTCAAGCTACAACAACAGTCTACATAACACTAATTATAATAGATCAAATAACAGCAATTGGAATGGTAATAATCATAGCTCGAGACATCGAGATAACAGTTACAATAGGGGACAACAGGATAATTCAAATGATTATTCTCGTCATCGGTCTCAGTCACGTAGACCATCACAGTTTGATCACAATGCAGGGGCGGCACTCACGGATGGTACGACCCCTAGTGTTTCTGATAATAATAAACAGTCACAATCTTCGTCTTCATGTTGTGCTGTTAACTTTAATGTGGCAAATAGTTGCCAAGATTGTAATGCTATTTTTCAGAAGGCCAAAGAAACTGTGCTGAATTGTGGACACCTTCATACAGCAGTTGGTCTTTCGGCGAACGACGGCACAGGCACCCTGATGTTCAATAGAGGATTAGTAAATGGTACTGTGGTCTCAGTTTTAAGGGATATGGGATCAACCATTATCGGAGTCCGACAGTCACTCGTCCACCCCAGTTGTGCTACAGGGGAACACCTCAGATGTATGACCTTCGGGGGTACTATTGAGTACTACCCCACTGCCATAGTATATGTTAACACACCATTTTTTACAGGTAATGTCAAGGTGTGCATGTTACAGAATCCATCAGCTGATCTTACAGTAGGACGCATCCACGGCAGTAAGGATTGCACTCTTAAAGAAATTAATGAATGGGAGAGAAAAAATTGCAATCTTTTAGCAACGCTAACGCTGTTGTTGCGATGGCTACACTTCGTGCCAACAAAATGAATACATGTGGCACAGCAGTTTTTAACTTCACTCTGAGTACTATCCCGGAAACTGATGAGGATGATGGATCTATTGTACAACATACTAAGGATACTCCATATAATAAGACCAGTTCAGCACAACCCAACAAAATGAAAAGATCATTTCAAGGGAGATATACTTTTCCTCGTCAGGACACTACTGCCAATACTGAAGATAAATGTTGGCGGCAGGATCAGATTATAACTGATCCTAAGAAAACTGTTGCCGTTTTCAACATTGACACAGATGTTACGAAGAAGAATAATATGGTGAAGGAGAAATTTAATTCCCCAGGGAATACATATCGTCATTGTTCACAGTTTCGTGACAATGATATTACTTACATTGGTAAAGGTGCATATTCTCGCACCGTGTTAGTGCGCAATCTGCCACATGACGTTACATGGCAGGCACTTAGTAATTTCTTTAATTACACGGCAGACGTTAAGTTCGTGCGTCTGTTGCCACCTACCAACAACAGGTATGGTGAAGCTGTGGTTACATTTCGTAACAACAAAGATGCTCGGATAGTTATCGAGCGTGATAATGGTGTTTATTTTCATCACCATTCACTAAATTTACAACTAGTACCTGATTCTGCGTCACGCAGATAACAGGTTACATTAACACTGTTCGTCACATCTTTGATGACTCAGCACTAGTCAGTCAACATTTCTTTCTTTATTGGTCATTTATTCTTATATGACTTAAATCTTGTAAACTTGTCTATTAGGGGACACTTGTGTTGTCTTGTCTACGATAATACTTTGTATTTCTGTCTTATTTGTTTTTTACCATGCCTATAAGTAACAGTAATGTGGTTATTGGTATTAACTATGCTCAGCCCAATACAGCATAAGTTAACTTGTCATATATCACAGCTGTCTTGTCATTTTTGCTAAAGAAGAACATGCCGTTAAGGATAAATTGGACAGACGAATGTGACAGAACCTTTCGAAGTATATTAAGAATTTTTTCATGCCCACCAGTTTTAAGATTGCCAGATGCTTCTAAAAAGTTTGTCCTCCGTACAGATGCGAGTAATTACGGACTCGGGGCTTGTCTACTCCAATATTACGATGATATCCTTCATCCTGTATTATACATCTCACGCAAGCTAAAAACTCCTGAAACTAAATATTCGACAGTGGACAGAGAGTTACTGGCCGTGATATGGGCAATTACAAAGTTGGAAAAGTTCCTACTTGGATCACCATTTCTAATACAGACGGACCAGAAGTCTGTTGCATCATTGCGGCGTTCAAACCATAAAAGTCCAAAGCTTGCACGATTTGCAATTGCGCTGCAACCCTATGATTTCGAAATAGAATCTATACCAGGAACTGAGAATATAATGGCCGATACTTTATCAAGACATCCTACGGATTCTGAATGACTATTAGTATTTCAAGAAAATTTTACAGACTAATCAAGCATTACATTTGAAATGAACAATATGAATGCTACGTAAGAATATATAATACTTCATATGGACATCCTACTTCGATGAAGAAATTTCTAAATGAACTGTTGTTATCAAAGTATCAAGTTTTACAGATCGGTTGAAAATGTGGACTTCACTTGGATTTTGCGTATCACTCATTTCTATTGCAAAGTAGAAAAAGGAACAATTTCTGATAAAGAATGGACAGATACTGTGATACATAAACTGCAATGACTTATTCAAATTACGTTCAAAAAAGTGCAATAAAGGAATTAACGACGGTTGGATCATCATATCAGAATTGGATAAGATGAACTTTTTTTCTTAAAGAACTTTCATACAAGTCAATAGGATGTAACAACGATTGGATCTTCATGTCCAATATTGTTAAATTTGCTAGTTATTAAATTAATATATAATAAAATAAAGTTGAAGTGTGATGAAATAAAAAAATAAAATATGCTAAGAAAAGATGAAACAAAAAAATATCACACCAATTAAACATTTTAAATAGTTTAATTATTAAGGTGATAGATATTATATTATGATATTTCATATGTATACTTAAAATGTATGAATTTTTTTTCCTGTTCTTTTCTTTTTGATTGCGTTAATTTAATTAGGTATCTATCCTTATACTTCATTTTCACACACAGTACTAATTCAATGTATACTTTAATATTTAGTTTTAATTGTCCGTACTTCTCAATTTTTATTTTTTTTCCTTTCTCTGATACTACTTCTCATTTTCTTTAATTAGATATTAATTAGTTAGTACCATACGTACATATTATAATTAATTATTTTAATTTTACTTAGAATAATTTTAATAACACCTCACATTATTAGTTAGTCAATACAGACATCAAATTAATTAGTTAGTTAATTAATGACAGTGACATTTCTTTAGTTAATTAATGATATGACGATGATTTTATTATAAGATATAACTGACATGACCGCGACACTGTTCTAGATAGAACATCGTAGGCCATACGTCGGGTTTTGTTAAATTTTTGATAATTTGATTAATATTGTTCAAGGAAAAAAAAAATCTATCTAATAGATTTTTTTTTCCCCCGTCGGACAGGAAATCTGTTACGGTGTTATTTTAAATGACGGCGTCTGCTGGGGTTTAGCAGTGCGCAACATTTAGGGGTCAATAACATTAATAGAATATGTCGATATTTTATGGAATACTGAACGCGAAATATATGCTAAGATTATGACGTATTCGCGTTGGGAAGGTCACGCTTGGTGACTTGTTACATTACCCCTTTTTATGCTATCCGTCGAGCAAAGAAGTCGTGTCTTGTACTCCTTCCAATGAGAGGCTTTAGTATATAGCCATAAGGATGAATTCAACATAGAACTCAGGGTATATTTATTTTTGTTTTTTATTATTTTTTTCGAATAATAGTATGAATTATGAATTTATTAGTAGGGTCTTTGTATATAGCCATTTATTATGAAAACTAAATGATCAGGGAAGGAGAATCGAATTAAGATTCATTTTTGTAGCTGTCGAGAACTCATGCGCTCATTTTGGCTGTCTGATTACAGCAGCGCTTTGTAATCCAGATTCATTATTTTGTAGCTGTCGAGATATACTTACTTGTATTACTTGGAATTTATTATTATGCTGAATTATATGAATATTTTTATATTGTATTACTTGGAATTTGATTATTCATCTGACATTATGTGAAAAAAAAAAACGTCAATACAGAAGTTACATGTGGACTCTAATCTATTGAAAAAAAACGCAATACATTTGAACTGTATATGAAGTTTGATAATACGTTGGAATTTCCACAGCTGTTCAATGTGAATCAGCAATGAACTCTTCAATCAATTACATGTAACTTAATGAATAAAAAAAAAAAAAAAAAAAAAAAAAAAAAAAAAAAAAAAAAAAAAAAAAAAAAAAAAAAAAAAAAAAAAAATAATGCAAAAAATCAGAATTCGAAGGGACTTCTCATGGATTACGGGTTTGGTTCCACACCTGTTCAATGTTTACATTATCAAGCACGATGACTGATAATAATAAGAAACACAAATAACAATTATCGTAAATTATGCAATTCGAAACCCCCCCCCACCCCCCCCCCCCACCCCCCCCCCCCCCCCCCCCCCCCCCCCCCCCCCCCCCCCCCCCCCACCCCCCCCCCCCCCCCCCCCACCCCCCCCCCCCCACCCCCCCCCACACCCCCCCCCCCCCCCCCCCCCTACCACAAACCATCACTCCCAACAAATCCAGCCAAAATATGGGACTTCTTATTGTCGAATTGTCAGAGCTAACCAATTAAATAACTAACATTGAACAAGTCAAGAGACTGATAATAATATTTAACCAACACAAATAACTAAAGGAACCATCCGCCCGTTACAGTTATACGAAAGCTACAGAATAAGATTCAGTACTAACGAAACGAAACAAAATCAGATAGGACAAATTACCGCACAACGAAAAAGAAAAAAAAAACTACGCACAAAAATACACAAATCACAGTTTCTAATACAAATTAATAAGAAATAATACGTATCTTTAATACATATGGTTCGTTGATCTTGACTGTAGACCGATGTTCCAGATGTGTTGTTTATTTCACTTCCTTTCCGATGGCTTGATGATGAAAATGACAACAACACACAGCACAGCACAGCACACGTGAAGTACAAATAGGTTCTCTGATAAGTTTGTTGAACATAAGTGGGTAAATTTCATCGTTGGACCTTCTGATACTAATATTGTTGAACATTGTAATAGATTAAATCAAAAATCTAGTATTGATTAAAGTGGCAGTTTACTTTGTTTATTCAGAAACTGTGCCATTATATTTATGAACTGAAACTCTTTCCAACACATTTCATTATTTAATGTATAACTGAGCATCCTATCTGCAACACAGTGCTTTATATATTACACACATGATATATGCATTTATGATTATATGTTATATGTTATTTGTTTGTATAGTATATTAGTTTATATGTCAGCGGGTTGTGTTTAGGTTGGGCGGTGTCCTCACAACAGAATATCCCACGTGATAGAGGGTCCGTTGTGGGCGTTTTCTTTAGGTGCAATTTCCTTAATTGGAAATTTGCTTGCAACAACCAGTTGCTATTTGTGTTAGCTGTGAAGACTGTCTTCTTCTTCTTCCATCCTTAGCCACCAACCGGCAAAGCAGTATGTGGCCAGTACGCCTAGTGGCGTCTTAGGGCAACAACAAATTGATCAATCTATCGCTGTTTCCACCACGCCTAGTGGCGTCTTAGTGGAACAGAAACAGACCAAACAATCTATCGTTGTTTCCGTAATCAGATTGGTTGGCAAGCAGGTGATCAGCCCACTGTGCGAAGTTTTTACGGGATGGGGTAAACAGCCCCATGCCCAACCCTCCTTAGTCGCTTTTTACGACATGCGTGGTAGGGTGCAGTGTTACTATTCTTTGCTCCCCTTTCGGGCCCCGGCAACACACGGGTGTGTGAAGACTGTAATTATTGTTATTTTTGTAATATTTCTTTGTTCTTTAGTTTTGTTTTGATTTGTTTGTAATTTGTTGGTCTACCCTTTTCCATCTTTCAGTTCTATTCACAATTTATATTCATATACTGTGACGTCATTTGTGTTGTTATTCCTTGCAGATTCAGTGATTATTTTCATTGATTTCCCTATTTGATTTATTTGATTTCTGCAAACGTTTTCGTATTGTCAGTCTCACTTGTACTTTATGCATGCTGTTGGTTGACATATGTTTTATATAGCTATATTTCATAAGACACTATTGCTTGTGCACTGCACTTGGATTATGGTATAAACCAGTATTTTATTATTATTACTGGTATACAAGAAATTATACAAGACCTTATTAAGGCTTGTGACCCACTGAGATTGAGATAGTGTACTGATTAATCAAGTCATTAAGAACTTGTGGTATTATTATTGTTTCAAGTAATTAGTATTATTGTTAGACATCATGTCTACATTAGAATACTTCATTGCACAAGGGAAATCCCTTGATAAGACTGGTCAACAATTAGAAGAATGGGCAGTTGCTCAATATGACAAGACATTAGCTGCTGCTGCAGAGGAAAGAAAAGCTCTAGCTGAAGAGAGAATATTAGCAGCTGAAGAGAAAAGACTAGACAGAGAAGCTACTGCTGCTGCTGAACAAAAGAAATTGCAGATGCAGGTGGAGGAAAGGAGATTTGAAGCTGAACAAAAAAAATTAGAAAGAGAAGCTGCTGCTGCTATTGAACAAAAAAGATTAGACAGTGAGGCTGAACAAAAAAGAATAGACAGAGAAACTGAACAAAAAAGATTAGACAGAGAAGCTGAAGAAAAAAAGCAATAAGAGAACATGAATTTGAGTTAGAGAAATTAAGATTGACAAGTATGAGTAATGTTAATCAAGCATCTAGTGGTAATGGTAAACCTTCTACTTACAAGGTTAAGGTTCCACCGTTCAATCAGTCCAGTGACGATATTACATTCTGGCTGGATAGATTTGAACGTTCTTGTCGTACTCATAATGTGGATAAATCACAATATGCTAACCAATTAGCGGAAAACTTGAAAGGTGAATCTCTGACTAGATTATGCCTTGTAGGAGAAGCAGATAAGGATAATTATGATGTCATTAGGGCGGCTTTGATAAAAAAATACCAGCTAAGTGAGGAAGGCTATCGCCTTTTGTTTAAGACGATGGTGCCTGAGACAGGTGTAGAATTCTCAGAATTCATTGCAAAGGCACGTCTCACAGTTGATCGTTGGATTGAGCTTTCCAAAACAGAAAAAACGTATGAAGGACTTATGGATTTGTTGCTCAGAGATAAGATTATGTCATGTGTTAACAAACCATTCCTTGAATTTATACATGAGCGTAAACCCAAATCACTAAAGGAAATGGAAGAATATTGTTCCCAATATGTCACTGCACACCCCGACGTGACTTTTGGCAACGCTAAGATTAAGGAGAGTATGCCAGTTGCTTCAGCAACACCATACAATCCCAATTATTCACACAGATTTCAGGGACCCCAAAACAGATTTGAAAAAAAAGGTAACCATAATAGTTATCAAAACCAAGGTAACCAATCATTTCAGGGTTCTTCTTCGAAGAACTGGAGACGAGCTGATAGCTCTCGACACAGGGGTGGTCTTAATTATAGGAATTTCCATAGAGAAAGTAATTATAGAAACTATCCGAGGTATCCGTCTTGGAGTCAACAAGATCACAATTACAGAGATACTCATTATAATGAATATGATAATGGTAACCAAGAGAACTATGACTCAAACCCAAATAGGGGTTACAATAGAGGTAACAATAACTACAGAGGTAATAATAACCGAGGTAGATCTCAAAACAAAAGACATAAACCACATGTTCAGGCAAACTCTGCACAGCAAGAGTCTCATGAAGCCTATAAACAGAGTAAAGATAATAATGACGCTAGTAATATGGCATGTTCCGCTTTTGATTTTGGGAGAGCATCTCAGTGCCCCCAATGCAAAACTTTATTTGAGCCAACCACAGTGTCTACTTTAAGCTGCGGCCATCCTCTTCCTGCTCTTCCTGCATCAGTCGCGCATGATGGAAGAGGTTCTCTTGTCCTACATAAGGGTTTAGTACATAACAATCCAGTCTCAGTTCTATTTGATTCTGGATGCACCACAATTGGTGTTAGGCAGTCACTCGTAGATCCTTCCCGTGCCACTGGACAAGTAGTCAAATGTGTAACATTTGGCGGCACATTAGAGAAATACTCTACTGCTATCATTAGGATTGCTACTCCTTTCTTCACAGGAGATGTACACGCATGTCTTTTGCCGAATCCGATCGCTGACCTTATCATCGGTCGCATTCATGGAGTCAAAGAATGCACTTCGCAACAAATTTCCGCGTGGGAAAAGCAAAACATGCAGATTGCTAACGCTGTAGTCACTAGAGCTCAAGCTCTTAATATGCCTCAAACTTCATCTACTGAAGATAATGAAGTGCATAACCAAGATGATCCCTTGGTAATTTCTCGTGACTCGTTTATAAAACAGCAAGAAGATGATCCCACTCTGAAGAAATTTTTCATTCTTGCAACGAAAGGTGATCCGAATAAAGACACAAGTCGTAAATCGTGGATTACAAAGAAGAATGGCGTACTTGTACGTATGGTTCAAGACTCCATTACGTCAAGTCATTCTCAAATCCTGGTTCCCAAGAATTTGAGAGTTAAAATTTTGCAGCACGCTCACGACTCTCAGTGTGCTGGACACATGGGTTTTTCCCGTACTAAGTCAAGAATTCTTGCGGCTTTCTTTTGGCCATTGGTAAACAAGGACATACGGATTTATTGTCGATCTTGTAAAGTATGTCAGGAAGTTAAATCCAAAGGTCCACGCCATGCTGCACCCATTCAGGCGGCAGACATTCCTATTCGGCCGTTTCAAAAAATGGCCATAGACATTATTGGTCCATTTAAGATCAAGTCTGCCAGAGGACATCAGTTTATCTTGACGTGTGTTGATATGTGCACACGGTGGCCAGAGGCTATTCCTCTGAAGAGCATTACTACTGCTGATATTGCAGATGCTCTTTGGCTTATATTCTCTCGTCTGGGTTTCCCCGGAGAGATATTATCAGACCATGGCACCCAACTAATATCAGATACCATGTCTCAAGTAATGTCTACTCTGCAGATAGATAGATCTTTAAGTAGTATCTACCATCCAATGTCTAATGGGATGGTCGAACGCCTTAATAGAACACTTAAAAACTTACTAGGGAAGATAACTGAGGATCATCCTCAAGACTGGGACAGAGTTTTACCTGCGGCCCTCTTCGCTTACATAGAGGTCCCCAATGAACATACAGGGTTTTCTCCCTTTGAACTTGTCTTCGGCGCGCGTCCGCGCGGTCCTATGTCTTTGCTTCATGATCTCATAACAGCTGACAATATTGACGATGACACAAAGTCATCTTACGAATATGTCATCGCGTTGAGACAAAAGATTATTGAAGCATGCAAATTAGCAACTTCTTCTTCCGAATTTGCGAAACAGAAGGCAAGGCAATTTGCCAATAAGAAGAGATGCTTACGACAAATTTGTCCTGGTGACAAAGCATTTGTATTACTACCTTGTAGGGAAAACAGACTACTTATTTCTTGGAAAGGTCCGTACGATATAATATCGAAAATTTCCGATGTCGACTATATTGTCGATATTGATGGGAAGCATAAAACCTTCCACATCAATATGCTTACTGAATTCCATGAACGTGCGGATTATTTACAACCCATTTTCCAAGCAACGGACGATTCTCCAGTACAACATGGTCATTACTCATCACTGTCCGTGATACAGGATGAGGAAACGAGTTTTTCAGATGTAAATCTTCCTCTTCCAATGATCCCACTTCATTCTAAAGAATCATGGAAGAACGTTACTGTCTCTCCTGATTTGTCTCTAGGAGAACAGCGACAAGTTTCAACTATGTTGCAAACATTTCAGGATGTACTCACTGACATCCCTGGACAAACTCATGTCATTGAACATGACATTGTTCTAACTGACCATACTCCTATTAGGGTTAGACCTTATCCTATCCCTATACATTTTCAAGTACAAGTCGAGAAAGAGTTGGATGAGATGATAGATTTGAAAATAATCGAACCATCCACCTCTGCATATTCTTCGCCGATGGTTATTGTTCGGAAAAAAGACAATAACATACGTCTTTGCGTTGACTATCGCAAATTGAATCAAGTAACGAAGTTCGATGCCGAACCTATGCCTTTACTGGAAGAGCTACTTACTCGACTTTCCAAATCTCATTTTTTCACTAAACTTGACTTGTCTAAAGATATTGGCAAGTACCTTTATCTGAACGCGCCAAACCTCTCACGGCTTTTTCAACACCTAGAGGTTTGTTCCAATGGAATTTTATGCCTTTCGGTCTTATGAACGCACCAGCTACATTTGTACGCATGATGCGCCGAATCCTATCTTATCGGTCAGATGTCATTGCATATCTAGACGACATCTGTCTTTTCAGCGATACTTGGGAAGATCACTATTCAGGGTTAGATGAATTGCTGTCTACTTTGCGCGAGCACAACCTGAAAGCGAAACCCTCTAAAGCCTATATTGGTTTTAGCGAAATTTCTTTCCTAGGCCACCGAGTTGGTCATGGTTTCCTAAAGACAGAGGACCATAATACTAGTAAGATACTTAACATCTCTATCCCTAAGACTAAAAAACAGATGAGAAGTCTGTTAGGTCTTATTCAATTTTATGGCAGATTCATTCAGAATCTATCCTCTATCATGGCACCTCTTTCTACACTTTTAAAGAAAGGTTCGCCTAATATGGTCCACTGGTCCCAGGAATGCCAATGCTCTTTGGATAAGATTAAAACATTGTTTTCAACACCACCTATTTTAGTGTTACCTACTAAAGATAAGACATTTGTTCTTCGTAGTGATGCTTCACCCACTGGGATTGGAGCGGCACTAATGCAAGAGTACTCTGGAACTCTGCATCCTGTAATGTATATTTCCAGAAAACTTAATGCGGCAGAAAGGAATTATTCGGTTTTAGACCGTGAGCTATTAGCTATGGTTTGGTCAATTCTCAAACTACAAAGATTCCTTCTAGGCGCACATTTCATAGTAGAAACCGACCAAAAAGCTCTTACTGCTATACAGAGTAAGAATTTAAAGAGCTCGAGGTCTACTCGATATGCAATTGTTCTTCAACCTTTTCATTTCTCTGTGCGAGCTATTCGTGGATCAGATAATGTGATGGCAGACATTCTGTCAAGATGCCCACATGATTCCACATAACTATTAGGTCTTAGACTTCTTGATATGTCTAGGTCTATAATAGTTCCTTTCTATATCAAGATAGATATACATTTGTAATTTAATAATATAATGATTGTATCACTACTTAGCGGTTCATTGATGTTTATTCACCGCTGTTCTTTAATGATTTTTCTTTATAAATCATAAATTTAAGATATCTAATACGAAATTATGGTATGAAATTTTTTATGCATTGTATAATTGCCATAATTGTATTATACGTGGATCACACCCTCCTGGAAAAATTTACTTGTAGAGAAATAATTTCTCTCAGATTATGAGATACATTCTCACCAGTCGCTTCATAAGTCGACTTAGCCTCATATTAGGCGTTATATTTATTCCTGATATTTGCATCTGCGCAGTATTCATGCGTTGTGAGCCTATTGTACGTTGCTCCTAGATGTATTTCAAAACAAAAAAAATGTTTCATTTTTTTTTCCCGGGAGGTGTGGTAAGACTGTTACGTGCAGTCTTTGATATCTTGCAATATTATACATTTGTATGCTTGTTATGTTCGCAAATATTTTGTAAACAAAATAGATACTTTTTAGTGCTTAAGGAAAAGTCAATATTGAGTTACTTCCCTTGAAAGGACTTTCGATCGAACTCCGCGGATGAATCTAGTTTTACTACGATTTATTCTTTGTTTGGGTAGAAATAGATTGTTCTTGCTTCAGTATATCTATGGCCTGAATTTATGTGTAGTGTTTGTCTAGGTAGGACGAGTCCGTCTTATATCTGTATATCTTTACATATCTAAGTCGAACTATATGTTCTTTGTCGCTAGAAAGGTCAAAGGCTGTCCAGCGGATGTGTCGCTAGTTAGTTGTGATTTGGCTTCGCCCTGATGATGGGGGCTGTCGTGTTTTCTGTATCGGCTTGTCGCCGGAAAAAAGTGATCGATTTATGTGTAGGGGAAAGTGATAGTCGTCTAGACCTATCGTGTATGCTTTACCCCAGTGTTTATTCTTATTGCCAAGGAATGGCAGAATCATATTTCTGACACCAAGGTAACAAAAGCACTTCTTATGAACTCTCTTACGAAGCCATCGTTTTCGATAAGCAGACGCGCGATTTGTACGTCGGAGAGAATATTTAACTAGATGAAGAAGACATTCATTTTTAGCAGCACTATATCTTGTATGATGAAGTCAATTGTATCATGATAGAATCTACAGAGCAATGAGAACATTTAATGAATGACTAACTTTAATACAGATTCATTGTCTGTATCCAAACGTGAGTGACAGCTCACCAGAAGCCATCTTGTATCCAAATATTTTGTGACTTTCAAGAAGAGAAAAGGGATGCCCCGTATTATCGCTTGATGAGTCCAGAGATCACTGCTACAGATGAGAACCCATTACTAGCGGTTCAATATGATTATATGAAAAATATGTGCTGAACATTATTTAAAGGAATCTTCGCTAGACGAGGTTAGGTCTAGAAGCCATCTTGAATATTGTTTATAAACTGACGTGCTTTGTCAGTAAACTCAGATGATATATATATGGGCAATACTGAGTGCTTGTCTACTGACATTCCATTGTGCTATTATGCAACGAGTGCCCATGTATCATTGCAAGACCATTTATCAATTGTACCATGATGTATTATGCCAACCTGTGATTTGTCACTGTATCCGTGCTGTCGAATGTGTACGTCCAATTAAACTGTAACAAAAAGTACACAGCAGTTGGCGTCGATGACTTCCAGCCATACATGAGTGAGTAAAAGAACAGTTATCAACTCTTCGAACTCTTTCATCATTCGCGTATTATACTCTCACTCTATGTCTACACACCACTGCGTAGGTCGAGTTGATATTCCTATTCCTAACAACCACTCTGACGAGCAACGCTGGGGCCAACAACAAGTCTTTAACATTGGAGCTTCCACAGACCACCATACCTCTTAACACTGTGGTCCGGTAAATAGTTGATGTCAGTGTGAACAAGGAACAATACAATTTCATATCTATACACCATTCAACAGTATATATAGAAACAGCATTTAACTCTGGTGGAATTCAACAAAGAAGTATATTTAACACTGGGTATGCTAACATTTAACACATATTATATATGTACGTTTAACCTTTTCATTTAAATGTAATGTAAAGCTAAAGCTATTCAGTTTAAATGTAAAGAAAGTTTTATACCAAGGGATTAAATTTAATTCTCATCGAGATTAAATTCTGACATGGGATCGTAGAACAGACGAGGGACGCACATAACAGAGCGCCGGAAAACGCCATACTCAGAAGAGCATTTCGTTTCTATTTCTATTACCAGTTATTGGTGGTACCAGCAGAAAGTACTATCTCTGGAGCCAAGTGAATGTAGAAGTGGACTGACGTTGTGCGAGATGCCATCATAAGAGAGTCTTATAGACAGACGCAGGACCAGCTTGGCTGCTACTCCTTGACGCTCTGGGAACGTGCGGAGCCTGAACTTTGACCAGAGACGAGCGCGAGCAGAGTGAAAATAACTAACCTATAAGGAGGATTAGAATCATCATTGGCAGCTAAGTTAAACTATATGCTGCCACTTGAACTTCTTATCCAAAAACCATCACCTGAGTGATGAAAACTTCATTTTGTAACTATTATTCCTTTCTTTTAAACTGTTAAACTTAAAGTGATTATTAAATTTTGTAATTATACCAATTTTACTTCGATTCAATCATTTTACGTGTACTACATGTTTGTCTCAGTCAAAGTTACTAAACACACACTCTAAAGAGAGCTATATTATTATAATAATTCATCTGATTAACTTAGGGGTGGAAGCATAACGAGCTAGAATAAACCATTGTAAAAATTCTTCATAAAAGGTGTCGTAGTAGATGCTCAGCAACAACAGTAGAATTAAACTTGTGCTCATGTGATAGAAGCTTTACTACTCTTCTATCTACATTTCTGCAAAGAGTAATCTAGTATAAAGATAGACTGCATTGAAGCCTATAATATACTGTTCAAAAAAAGAAACGCAACTTTTTTGATGTTACTTTTATAAAAGATATTCGCTGATTGGACATCAGTCAAATCGCGCAGTGGAAGACCCAGAGTCACAACTCCTGCCGAAGACCGCTATATACGGCTGCGTCACCTCAGGAATCGACTTGCATCTACGTCCTCCACAGTCCAGTCAATGTCAGCAGCTCGTCAAATTTCAGATCAAACGGTCAGGAACCGGCTGCACGACTCTGGTCTTTGGGCTAGAAGACCCTACAGAGGTCCTGTTCTTACGGACCGGCATCGCCAGAACCGACTGCAGTGGGGCGAACCAGCATCGTCACTGGACCGTTGGGAATGACTGGAGACGGGTTTGGTTTAGTGATGAATCATTTTTTTTTGCTCCAGCGACACGATAGACGGAGAAGAGTTTACCGCAGAGTCCAAGAGCACTACGCCCAGAACAGCGTTGATGAGGCTCCTCCACATGGTGGTGGAGGTGTACTGATGTGGGGGGCGATCAACTTCATGGGAAGAAGTGACCTGGTGCAAATTGAAGGACACCTGAATGCCCAACGTCGCTGAAATTCTTCGTCCTCACGTCCTTCCACTTCTGGCTGCACGATGGTCGATTTTTCAGCAGGATAACGCTCGACCTCATGTGGCACAACTCACCACCCAGTTCCTCGCTGACAAATACGTCCAGACCATTCCGTGGCCAGCCATGTCATCAGACATGAACCCCATAGAACACTTATGGGACGAACTCGACAGACGACTCCGCCAGCGAGACGTGGCTCCAGCCAATCTCCGACAGTTGTCTCTTGCACTGCGGGAAGAGTGGGCAGCCATCCCACAACAACAGATCCAACGGCTAATCGGATTCATGTCAAGGAGATATCGTTCTCTGATAGAGGCCAGAGGAGGCCATACACCTTACTGAAACGGAGGCCTCAGTCGCAAAGAATAAAAGTCCAAACCAAATTTAATGAACATCATTTCATTGTTAAAGTCTGAAAGTTTCTTCATGCCAAGATTGAAACATTAATTCCGTAAAATAAAATTTTGGTACAAAATTGAAATTTGGTGTCCATTACCACTGCAATAATGTTGCGTTTCTCTTTTTGAAAGGTATAGATACTCTTGAGTTTTAGCAAAGCAGAGGAGGTAATACCATAACAAATCTTCAGAACACTCTTGGTTTTCATGTTGAAATTTCGCCCTTCAGTGGGTTTAACTCAGTCATAATTTAGTTTAAAATATTTTATAATTGTAAGCCAACCAGAAGGTAAGGGGTCTTATTTTATTAAGTGTTTCACCAACATATCGTTTATGATGTAGGACGTGTTGTTTGTCTTCAGAGATGGGTAGTATTACTAATTATTGACATCGTCATATATTTTAAATGTAACTAATTGTTACCTTCACCGGAACAATTATATAATCTGCCTTGCCCTCTTCTCCAAGGTTATTATCTCTTCTTCTCATCTCTGTTTGTTACGATAATAGATCTTGCCGGAACTGATTATATCATATATCCCCGTGTCCGAATATATTAATCTTGTTGTATTCGAGATATTCTTAGGATGGGCTATTTGTGCACAAACCCCTGGAAAATGAGGCACATTTTATCTTTTTGGTGATATTCTTACACCTTCGCTGACCGGAAACAAATATTTAATCCGATTGGGGTATTCCGACTACTTAACTGCCGATAACAATGCTCCTAGACTATCGTTTAAGTTTATATAAACATCATCCCAGACTTGACTGAAGCAATAATTTGTTTATCTATCTCTTGCCCGCGTTTTGAGTAAATACTCCACTGGCTGAAAATGAAGTGTCAATGTGGTTTTAATCATTATTAATCCTTGCCACATGATTTACTTGCCTTGCTCTCAGTGATGGTCCACAGTGGCCAAACTTCAGAGTATCTACTGAGAGTCTTCAAATCCGTCTACGTTTCTCTCAAGATTACTCTTGGCAGAGATGTGCATTGAAGATTGGTGCTTCAGTTCAAGGGAGCCTCGTAGGAATTTAAGAAATCAAGTACTACGGCTGATAGGATCCAGGCCGTGTAAACTTTATATCTTCTCTGACCTTCTATGAGTTAGGATTTTGCGCTTTCTAATGAGTCCCCCCAACTGATTTGTAGATATGACAATGAGGCAGTAGAACTAGTCTTTTGTTGTCTCATCAGAGACTCATCGAGAACTACACGTGACTTTGTTGAAACTAATATATTTAGATGCTCGTGCTACCTAAAAGTTCAGGACAGGAAGACTTGGCATGGTCGTGTTGAAGACTTTTGCTCCAGAGGGAACTCAGAGAATATGATGATTGTGGATAATGATGTATGCGGTGTATGTGTGCCTTCGTTTAGAAAAGAGTTCATTATTGTATCTTGAATTCACAGTGTGTGATGATCATTGTTTATTTACTAGTTCTTGTTTGCTGTATCCTGGTAATTTCAACAGTTCTCTCTCTCTCTCTCTCTCTCTCTCTCTCTCTCTTTCTCTCTCTCTCTCTCTCTCTCTCTATATATATATATATATCCCTTGCTCCGCTATCTATCTATCTATGTATCTATCTATGTATCTATCTATCTATCTATCTATCTATCTATCTATCTATCTATCTATCTATCTATCTATCTATCTATCTATCTATCTATCTATCTATCTATCTATCTATCTATCTATCTATCTATCTATCTATTTATCTATCTATTTTTCTATGTATCTATCTATCTATCTACATATCTACCTATCTATCTATCTATCTATCTATCTATCTATCTATCTATCTATCTATCTATCTATCTATCTATCTATCTATCTATCTATCTATCTATCTATCTATCTATCTATCTATCTATCTATCTATCTATCTATCTATCTATCTATCTATCTAGCTGTTAATTTCCATACTGTTCAAAATGTATTATTAGAGCCGAGACAATAAAGCTGTCTTTGTTTTTTTTAAATTTAATTTCAATAGTACAGCCGTGTGGTGCTGAGATCACGAGGCCCAGATATCTACAGATAGCGTACACATAATCTTGCAACAACAAATCTTTTAGAAGACCTGCTCAGGTTTTCTCTATTCATATCTGTCTCGTGAGTAGGAGGTGTCATAAAAATGTTATGTTAGCAGAAAGCTTAATATGTGCCTTAAACTACCCGCTCCAGTAGTCTCATTGCTGTCAGTTATTTAGGCAAACTGCCAGATGTTTCTAAATACAGTAGAACTCCATTTATCCGAACCCCATGGGACCGAGCATCGTTCGGATAATCAAATGTTCGGATAATTGGATTACATAATGTATCGAGTACATGTACACATATTTCTAAAAATAATTAACCATCACAAGGAAAATACACTATAAAACATATTTACTTGTACTGTAATAATAATACCCACACTGTATTAGATCACTGTATCACCAAAATCTTTTATTACACTGCAGTGCATGTACTACTTGTATTAATTATTTTTGTTAAGAAAGAGAAATGTTTTCAAAATAACATTACAAACGATTCAAATCCAGGCGCAACTTACGTATACATGTACTTGCACAGATGTAGCCCACTATTTAAAATAATGAGGAATCCTCTTTTGCACCAAACTGGATAGTCTCATTTTGGCTGCTAAGTCCCGCATTCTCTTCAACAGCAGAAGCTGCGTAGGACAGCTGTCATCTTCTTGCTCGTACCAAGCCATCGCTGTTTCTAGTGCTATAAAGGCCTCTTCAGGACTTGGTCGACGTTTTGGTTTTTCTTCATAATCTACAAGTACATCGTGTACTTCTGAGGAGTCTTCATCATCGGTCACTACATGTATTTGGTTTTCTTCTTGCACAAAAGACAAAATTTCTTCGTCATTCAAAAACTGAAAACCAGAATCATTATCATCTTCTAGCCACATGTGTGCATCATCTTTGTCACAGTCCGAAAATCCGGGCATTGCTTGAAACAGTTCCACAACTTCATTTATACAATCATCATTTGTGTCCACTGCAGTAGTTTCATTTCCTCCTTTTTTCCCAAGCAATCTACTCCAAGCCTTGTTGAGATTATCTTGTGACAGTGTGGTCCAAGCATCAGCTAACATATAGCAGCAGTCTTTGAAATTAAGCTTTTTGGAAAACGCCACCACACTTTCTTCATCTTCAGCCAACAATAAACGACGCAGGACTTCCTTCTTGTACATCTTTTTAAGCTTTGCTATAACACCCTGATCCATTGGTTGAATCAGTGCTGTTACATTGGGAGGCAGAAAAATTACTTTTAAAATTTGCATCAACTGCATTCAATGTATCCGTCTCTGGATGAGATGGTGCATTGTCCAGTAGAAGAATTACTTTTCCAGTTTTCTTTTCTTGTTCTCTCAACCTCTTCACATTTGGGATGAACTGATTTGTATACCAATCAAGAAATATTTCACTATTCATCCAAGCACTCTTCTGTGCTTTGTAACACAATGGGAGACATGTCACATTCTTTAAACAACGTGGTTTTTTGGCTTTGCCGATCATTAGCACCGGTAAACGATGACTTCCACTGGCATTCGCGGCTACCAAAATGTTTACTCTCTCTTTGCACTTTTTAAACCCAGGGGCAGCTGCTTCGCGCTGAGATGCAAGTGATTTTTGAGGCAATGATTTCCAGTATAAGCCAGTCTCATCGGCATTATACACATCATCGAGTGAATAACCTTCTTCTTCCAAAAAAGCCAAGAAAGTTTCTTTAAAATTTTTAGCGGCAGTTGCATCGCTAGATAAAGATTCCCCTTGAATCTCCAATTCTCGTATGCCATGACGAGATTTAAAGTTTCTTAACCATCCCTGGCTAGCCTTAAAGTCAGGAGGACCGTCAAGTTGATTGTTGAACTGAAGTGCCTTTTCACACAACAGAGAACCAGAGATAGGTTCCCCTTTGC
This sequence comes from Oreohelix idahoensis, assembly GCA_024509875.1. NCBI lineage: Eukaryota > Metazoa > Mollusca > Gastropoda > Stylommatophora > Oreohelicidae > Oreohelix > Oreohelix idahoensis. Next base: position 234,965 of record JAMPIV010019145.1, read on the forward strand.
TTCTTCTTTGCACAAACCATATATACAAAGCCTCTTCCAAGTTCACATCTTTCGCATTTCTCATGGTTTTACGTTTCTTCGACCCATTTTCACTATCAAATTTCGATGCAAAACTCATAATTTTATCCTTGTTACTTTTGATGTCAGAGACGGTAGCTTTCCCAACATTGAAAATCCTCGCAAGTGAAGACACAGTTTCACCTTGTCCTAGTCTCTTGATAATTTCTGTTTTCGTTTCAATTGACAAAACATTGCGGTTCCTTTTATATGCTTTAGGCCTACTGGAAGGTGCCATATCGCACAGAGAAATACTTGTACACCAAAATTATTCTGCTGTAGTAGCAGACACAATTATTTTAAGTTGAACTGTCTGTTTAGCCAGTGTTCTACCTAGAACGCACACGTACTTTGGATTGGTAAACCAGATATTAACTGACTTTATGATCTAACTGACTTCCTGTACGTAAGCGACCGACCATTAGCCATCCCATTCTCTACAAATTGTTCGCACACATTTGAAGTTTGCCGCATCAAAAGATTCAGAATTTTAGTCTAACGTGACTGTGGCATCTGATTTTTTTTTTTTTCTGGAAAAAGTGTTCGGATAATTGGATGTTCGGATAATTGGGGTTCGGATAAATGGAGTTCTACTGTAAACTCTTTCAAATCTAATAATTCAGGTGCACTTTCTAAACTATTAAAATTTTTGTTCTCGGAAAGTAAGTATTTCGTTTCATGCAATTTTTTTAATGGGTTTTAAAGAAACAGAAATTACAAGTACAGACAGTTGTAACTAAGCGAAAATATTAATTTTAAGCATGAATAAACAGCTACACTAAAGATTCTTGTTTAAAGCAATTACTGTCAAAATCAAATCTATACATAAAAGTGTATGTCACGCCGCTATGATAGTTAAAGTATATAGGATCAGTTATAAACTTGCTGATAAACAGTTCCAAGAAATATATATTGATTGGGGATTGATCCATTTTGTTGGCATCATGCCAAACTACTTGTAACAAAAACCATAGCTGCAAGAACACGTGATTGTTTTGTCACAGGCTTCCTGTAAGGAGATCTGTCGTAGTAATGGTTCCATGCTTCATAATAAACAAAACGGAAAATGGCTTAAACATTTATCAACAAAAGCAATCCCATCAACTGATGATAACTTTGATGACGTTCTAGCGTGTGTGGAAACAATAACAATGAAGTGTAAGTCAACAAACAGAAAAGTAAGACACATCACACTGACATAAAACTGTTACAAGTGGATACAGAAGTGTCAGACCAACAATAACTTAATATTATATAATAAATAATAAGCTTTCTTACTTACTTGCTTAGTCGTTCCCCTTCTACCGTGAGGTGTAGAGGTTTGAAAGAGAGTGCGCCAGACCATTCTATCAGCTGTCTTCTTCCTGGCCTGGTTCCATTCTAGTCCTCGGTCCTTCAAAGATTGTCTAATGTTGTCCTCCCAGCGGACTCTGGGTCGTCCTGGAGGTCTGGATCCCTGGCTCTTTGTTTCCCATGTAATAAGCTTTCAATTGGTTATATCGTTAGCGCGCTTTCATGTCGTGGTACATTTATTCAGTTCGGGAATCGAAATCTGGTAGCTTCACGCCCCAGTCTACCAAGCTGTAAATGGGTACCTAACTCTGCTCTGATGTGGGAGATAGTAAAGTCAGCAAGGAAGAAAAATTGTCACCTCACCTTATATCCGGGTGGACCTAGTATGGTGAAGTGTCTAACATGTCAGCCTCGACGGCATTATGAGCTATAGACTACCCTTACCGTTTAATAAATAAGAAACAATATAGCTCAACAACAACAACGCATAACACAATGTTATGGCAAGGATCAACAAAACAAAATGTTGTAGAGCATTACAAATCTACACCTCGGGTGTGGGGGGGGGGGGGGGGGCGTGATAGGCATATGCCTGCCAAACACGTCACCTGACATGTGACAGGTGTTCAGAGGTTCCAACAATTTTTGAACAGTGACACATTTAGTAAAACATTACTGTGTCACACACACTTCAGTGAGGCTCATATTATTAGTGTGTTGTGTGTTGGAAAAAGGGATGTGACTGTGACAGCTCCGCGACCATTTTACAAACACTTAACAAACGGACATACTGGGGGCAATAATATAAAGGTTCAATGAAACCTGACGAAACATCTCCCGTATGTCACCGACTGTTACGAGATTTACTCATCTGCGGTGATGTTCCAACAGGTGCAAAATTCAGAGTATCTAGTGAGTGTCTTTAAAGGTGTCTACCTTTAGATCAAGATTACTCTTGGCAGAGATTTGAATTGAAGAATGGTGATTCAGTTGTAGGGAACCTCAAAGGAATTTAAGAAATCAATTACTATGACTGATTTGATACAGGCCGTGTAAACTCTCTATCTTCCTTGACCTTCTATGAGTAAGGATTTTGCGCTTTCTGATGAGCCCCCAACTGATTTAACTCAGTTAAATATTACTTAAATAGCCATGGTATAAGTATTGAAAATGATTGAGATATACGGCTGAAGTTCACTCAAAATGACTAAATGAACTACAAATTTGTATATTTACAGATACAAAATTTAATAATCAATTTTCGTTAGCAAATGCAAATTAAATCAGAGTGGGGTTAATTTAGATAGAGTCTTTAAAACTTCTTTCAAGGTGAAATGTGGGTTGGTTTCTGCTACAGCTATGTTGGTTCTTTGCAGGTTATGGACTGGTTCGCTCTCGTCACTGGTTACGTCTGGTGGCCGCAACACGTCCGTCGTAGTATCGTGGGGTAATTGCGAAGATGGTCCAGCGTCTGTTAAGACCCGCCTGCTGTAAGTGTCTAGCTTTGACTGCAGGCCACTTGTTCCACAGATAGCACCACCAATTGGTACCACCGACCCAAATTCTTGGTTAATTCAGACTTCTGGCTCATAGTTTCAACAACTTGATTAAGATACCTCTTACACGTGGTCTGGGGTGTTAATTTACAATCGACTCTCACTATGACTTAGTGTTCAGGTTCCTATGATTTCGGGCTTTCCATATTAATATAAGTAGAGTTGTCGTTGTGTAAATTCACAAGATGCTCAAACCGTTGTCCAGTTCTATAAAGTGGTATCCTGATCCTTTTCCTTACTCTGGCTTCTCTGGCTGTCTTCTTGGCGAGTTGAATTTTACAGTGCGGCAAACTCACGGCGCTAAATTATATGGCAGCATTCGGCCCACATTCAGATTGCTACTATATGACACGGGTCTATCAGATATGTTGTATTTTTACATCTTTAATGTCAAGCCATCATAGCTGGCAGACGCTGGAACTGGGTTGGTCATGTCCTCAGAAGAGACCCCGATGCCATCACAAGAACAGCTGTGCTTTGGACCCCTGAAGGAAAACGAAAGAGAGGCCGACCAAAAACAACCCGGCGGAGGACTGTGGAGGCTGAGATGCAAAGAATGAACCAGAGTTGGGGCACTGTACGAAGGATGGCCACCGACCGAGCAAAGTGGAATCAATTTGTTGTTGCCCTACAAGACGCCACTAGGCGTGATGGCCACTGACTGTTTTGACGGTCGACGGCTAAGGATCAAAGAAGAAGAAGAAGAATTTCAAGCCAAAAGCGTGCAAGATGCGTATATTTCCCCTTTCTCAGAAAACAATTTTTGCGTAACAAACGGAAAAATAAATGCGTTGTTTACAAGTCACCATTTATGCCATGCCTGCTTCCGTCTATAATCGATCATATTTACACTCACGACTTCATAATTCATCACAGGTAGTCTCTTTCAAGATGGACAATTACTCTCCGACCCGTCTGTCAGGAAAGGATCATCTCATTATCAGTGAACTATTATAAATGATAATATAATCAACTGTGGTCATCCCAAGGTTGTTTACTCACGTATCCGGTCGTTTCCTTGCACTCTCTGTTCTGGTAGGAAAATGTGTTACACATTAGTAAACTACACTACTCTCTACAGATCCAAGGTGTTAGTATGGGTTCAAACGAAAGTGATTGCTTACCCTAATCATCAAACGATGGACGCTGAAGTCCATACATGACAAGAATTGAGGGAAGGGAGTGTAAACAATGATTAAGTACAGAAAATGAGACGTAGCGCAATAATGTCAGCGATAAACATGAATGCTAGAAAAAAAGAACGGACAATTCTGCCACAGTCACAGTCACCTGAGGACCAGCTACATAAACTACTGGTACACGAGTAAGTCAATGTTTTGTCCAAGCTCACGGAAACGGGATCAGTTACATAATCTACTGGTACACGAGTATGTCAATGTTTTGTCCAAGCTCACGGAAACGGGATCAGTTACATAATCTACTGGTACATGAGTATGTCAATATTTTGTACAAGCACACGGAAACGTGATCAGTTACATAATCTACTGGTACATGAGTATGTCAATGTTTTGTCCAAGCTCACGGAAACGGGATCAGTTACATAATCTACTGGTACATGAGTATGTCAATGTTTTGTCCAAGCTCACGGAAACGGGATCAGTTACATAATCTACTGGTACATGAGTATGTCAATGTTTTGTCCAAGCTCACGGAAACGGGATCAGTTACATAATCTACTGGTACATGAGTATGTCAATGTTTTGTCCAAGCTCACGGAAACGGGATCAGTTACATAATCTACTAGTACATGAGTATGTCAATGTTTTGTCCAAGCTCACGGAAACGGGATCAGTTACATAATCTACTGGTACACGAGAATGACAATGTTTTGTACAAGCTCACGGAAAAACGGGATCAGTTACATAATCTACTGGTACATGAGTATGTCAATGTTTTGTCCAAGCTCACGGAAACGGGATCAGTTACATAATCTACTGGTACATGAGTATGTCAATGTTTTGTCCAAGCTCACGGAAACGGGATCAGTTACATAATCTACTGGTACACGAGTATGTCAATGTTTTGTCAAAGCTCACGGAAACTGGATCAGTTACATAATCTACTGGTACACGATTATATCAATGTTGTGTTTTTGCAGGCTCACGGACAGGGGACCAACTACAGAAAACTACTGGTACACGATTATGTCAATGTAATGTGCAGGCTCACTGAAAGAGACCAGCTACAGAAACTACTGGTACACGATTATGTCAATGTTTTGTGCAGGCTCATTTTATAAAACATATTACTACAGAAACTACTAGTACACGAGAATGTCAATGTTGTGTGCAGGCTCATTATATAAAACATATTGCTACATAAACTATTAGTACACGAGAATGTCAATGTTTTGTGTAGGCTTGTCATATAAAACATATTACTACAGAAACTACTAGTACACAAGTATGTCAATGTGTTGTGCAGGATCACTGAAAGCGGACCAGCTACAGTGGTTGTTCTATGCTTCAGTGGGAGCGGAAACAAAAATAATGATGTGTTGAACACTTACAATATAAACCTGTGTTGAAAACCGAAATACAAGTTCTAAAGTAATTAAGTCATGCTACACTGGAACACTTACAAAATAAACCTGTGTAGAAAACCGAATACAAATTCTAAAGTCATTAAGTCAGGCTACACTGGAACCATGTTTCATAGCCAGTATAGACTTTATTACATTAGAGTTGTCATTAAAACACATTTAATACGTCTTGTTACTGTATGTTCATTTGCTCCTGAAACATAGTAAAGTAATAGATTTGTAATTGCCACAAAAATATATGAACAAATAGCGTGGTAGACGAATGCAGTAGGGCGTGCACTAAACTGTAGTCTTATGATACGAGAAACTGCCGTAGGTGAGTAAAGTGTTAGAGACTTCTCTATTGCAGGTCTAACTTTATGAGGTGTGTGTCGTAGATTTATGATAGGAGAATTAAGACTAAGGTTGGTCCCTTTTGAATAGATTAGAATGAGTGATAGATACAGTGAGAGCTGGTGAAAAAAACAATAGAATTTCCCCACGTGAGATGGTAGGATGTGATATAGAGACTGTCTTTGAGAATCGAGATAATCTTCTCTCTCTCACCTATCTTCTACGACCGCTTTTAAAGGCGTCAGACAGTCTAAACACCGATATATATATATATATATTAATATATCTCTATCTACTCACGGGCACGCACATACACGTGCCGACAGGTAAACACACAGACGTGGGAAAACTATAACAATGATATACAGATAATTGGGATCGAGCTGACCAACGATCTGATTTTTTTGTTCAAGAGAGATATTTTAATTATCATATCAAAAATTCTCACAACACCAAAAATTACATCAAGGAAAAACATATACAAATAGTCATAGAATTCAAGGAAAATGCTACAAGGATGATAGCCCCGTTATGATCTTAGCTCTAGGTTTCGCCCACAGCCCCGTTAAGAGAACAGATGATGGCCCAAAGAGTTATAGATACATAGGGTTGAGTCTAAGAGGTTTCTTTCTTTCTCGTAAATGTATGAACAGAGTTGAATAATCTGATTTAGCCTAAGAAAAAAGAAACTCTAGCTTTTGTAACAAATTCTGCAGATTTAAAAAAGTTAAGACAGCAAATGGGTGAAATTATACAACTGTAAAATAACACTCTGATCTGCGTACACTCATTCATTCAGCCATGGCCATGGGTACACAGTTATACTCACAACTTTGCTCGCTGCCTCTGGGAACTTAATAATTCTAGGACCTTCACACAGACCCGAAAATGCAGTCCTTGACCAAGAAATCCCCAGTTCCAAAAGACGTACTAAACTCTCAGGGAACGATTCCTTGGGTGTTCTAATTTTTTCGAATGTCTGATTAAGTCACATAAAATATTGTCCAGGCACAAAAGTTAGCAGAGCACAATGTCATTAGCTTTGGATTCTAGGATTTAATGAATGTCAGATCGGTGTCTTCTATCAGGCAGGTACTATATTTGGTCATCACAATACTAGTCACAATCTCTGTAAGAATGTTAATCTTGTAATATTCTCGCCGCCAGGCAGCATGTACATTTAAATTTGTGGAGCAATATGAACTGGCTCAAAAGCCCAATATATATTTCTAGTCTTTAGAAACCGTTAGTGGGGTTGCTATTACTGTCTCTCTCTGATGGCTTATGCACTGTCAGACCCGTGTTACTTGAAACAAAAAAACCCACGTGGTTAAAGATAGGAACTGTCTATGCTTCACACAAATATGTCTCTTTACTAAACGCTGGCAAGTTGGGTACCACCGTTTCACTATATAAAAGAAAGAACACATATCAAATAATTTACATATATGTACTCAATATAACTTACATTTTAAATAGCAAGCCTACAGTTTGACTTATTATTAAAACTTCCCGTAAAGTAAGTTATATAAAATCAATCATCAGGAATTTAGGAATATCTTCGTATTCCGTCAATATTCACTGATGTCGCATCTAGCATTTATAAGTTAGTTATAAAATATTCTCGACTGAGTATTAGCCGTTAAATTAAATTCCTTATAGCTACTAGTTTTAGTAAGCTAAAGATATAATTTATTATGTATTTCCACTGTATGCGTCACTAGAAAAATCATACAAACTATAAATTAAGCACTCTGGACACAGAACTAGTTTAGAATGAAATAGGCGATTTTAACACTAAATCACTTTCCAAAATACTAGATATCTATTTTATTAATCTCACCACAGCACTACGGTAACGCCACGACTAGGATAATTCACTAGATAGGTAGTTAGAAGCTCGTCACAAATCTGACGAGAACTATGAAATTCGCTATAAAGCTTCATTCACTAGCACGCGTGTTCCATCTACTGAGATGTTGGAGACTGAAATGCAATCAGATTTCAGCTCTAGGGTGGATATTTGAAAACGGCAAACAATCCCACATTTTCTCAAACTCCGAAATCATCTCCCCTTTACGTGTACAACACCTTACATTTAACATTACCATTACTAGACGTCTTACATAACTGACACTTCTGAGTTTCCCCACCTCGCGCTGACCAGGCCAACAGTGGGTCGTGTCAGCTGGGATTTCCGGACGACAGATGTCTGAACTGCGACTATAAGGTGTAAATATTCGCTCCTGCTTAAGCGTTAGGCCGATGCAACTACTTGTTGACCGGTGAAAATGCAGACGGATGTCGGCTCTCTCCTAGCATTCTCACGCGTTTACGTCGAGAATCTAACTCAGGAGTGTCGTGTCATCTGAAGGTGCAGACCCAAGTCGGCTCGATGTCTGAGATGGACTGCAACTAAATCGCACTTTACGTCTGACAGACATCTATGTAATAAAATTACTAGTCAGTATGAGAAAGAAAAACGATGATGGGAAAGAAATGTATTTTTCGCAACGAGTGATGCGAAAAAATACAGGAAAAACAAGTACGGAAAGATAATAAAATAAAAGGATACGGGTGAGAGAATAGGAAGAAGATGTAGGCAATTTAATGATCAAAACCCACGTGACAGTGTGGTGATCAGTTTGCGTTCCTCGATGCCTTTGCTTTCCCTAACTGAAAAACAGAGTCAACTACCCATTTACAGCTGGGTCGGCTGAAGAGTGACACTACCAGGTTTTGATTAATGGCCCCGGTTAGTGTAACAACTGAGCCAGTCGGACACTCAATACATACACCTAGGATAAATCAATTATCATTCCCCATACAGTGTTTATAATCAGGTCTGGAACAAGTTCAACTTGACCACGTCAATAAAACTTTATATCAATCTTGTTTATAATATTTTCTACGTTATTTATTTTGGCTTGCTAGTGACTGTTATTGTAACAACATTGACTCCAGACTGCTTGAAATGGTTTTGGTCTCGAGTCAATATCACAAAATTAAATGTGGAATAATATCGTTCAGGTGTACTGTGGTTAAGTCCGGGAAGTTTAAACACTCAATCAAACGTACTAGTAATGGTAGGGTCAAGAAAATGTTTGCCTAACACCGTATGCCCAACCTGCCGCATTAGGCATTTAACGGGATCCTTAACTTTTCAACTTAGGACGCTTTTGTTTGTTTGTTTAAATATAAACTTTTAAAATTTATTTTAGTGCCTCCAAATCATCAGATTTGGTTTACATTTCACTGTGAAAATAACGCTCGCAAACAACTGCATGTAACATGTGACAGGAGACCAGAGCTGGCGACTGGCAGACGGCGCCATACCGGTGCTAAAATAAAAATACCGATTTTTTATTTTCATAGTCGTAAAAATGAATTGTTGTAAAACAAAAACGTCGTAAAATGACACTTTAATGTACACCTGTTTATCATTTACGCACGGCGTTGGTGAGACTTCTAACAAAATAGAGTTATGTTTCTAAAAGTAATTGAAACTTAAAATTATAATATGATATTGTTGGTGATATATGTTGTAGGTGAAGCGACGTTGGTGATATATGTTTTAGGTGAAGTGACGTTGGTGATATATGTTGTAGGTGAAGTGACGTTGGTGATATGTGTTGTACGTGAAGTGACTTTGGTGATTTATGTTGTAGTGGAAGTGACGTTAGTGACATATGTAGTAATGGAAGTGATGTTAGTGATACATGTTGTAGTAGAAGTGACGTCAGTAACATATGTTGTAGGTGAAGTGACAATAGTGATATATGTTGTAGGTGAAGTGACGTTAGTGATACGTGTTGTCGTGAAAGTGACGTCAGTGATACATGTTGTAGTGGAAGTGACGTTAGTGATATATGTTGAAGGTGAAGTGACATCAGTGATATATGTTGCAGTGGAAGTGACGTCCGTGATACATGTTGTAGTGGAAAAGGCGTCAGCGATACATGTTTTAGTGGAAGTGACGATTGTGATATTTGCTGTAAGTGAAGTGACTTAGTGATATATTTTGTAGTCTAAGTGACGTCAGCGACAAATGGTGTAGTGGAAGTGACGATAAAAATATTTGTTGTGGGTGAAGTGACTTCACAGATACATGTTGTAGTGGAAGTTACTATAGTGATATTTGTTGTAGGTGAAATGACGTTAGTGATATATGTTGTAGTGCAAGTGACGATAGTGATATTTGTTGTAGGTGAATTGACGTCAGTAATACATGCTGCAATGGAAGTGACATTAGTGATACATGTTGTAGTCAAAGTGCCGTCAGTGATATATGTTGTAGGTGAAGTGACTTTAGTGATATACGTTGTAGAGAAAGTGACGTCAGTGATATAAGTTATAGTGGAAGTGACGTCAGTGATATATGTTAAAGTGGAAGTGACGTTAGTGATATATGTTGTTGGTTAAGTGGCGTTAGTGATATATGTTGTAAGGGAAGTGGCTGTAGTTATACATATTGTATTTGAAGTGACATTAGTGATATATATTGTAGATGAAGGGAAGTTAGTGATACATGTTGTAGGTGAAGTGACTTTAGTGATTCACATTGTAGGGGAAGTGACTTTAGTGATATATGTTGAAGGTGAAGTGTCATTAGAGATATACACGAATGTTGTAGGTGAAGGACTTTAGTGATACACATTGCAGTGGAAGTGACGTTTGTGATATATGTTGAAGTAGAAGTGACGTCAGTGAGATATGTTGTGGTGGAAGTGACGTCAGTGATATATGTTGTAGGTGGAGTGACGTTAGTGATTTATGTTGTAGTATAAGTGAATTTAGTCATATATGTTATTGTGGAATTGACGTTAGTGATATATGTTGTAGTTGTAGTGACGTTAGTAATATTGTGTTGGTGAAGTGACGTTAGTGATACATGTTGTATTGAAAGTAACGATAGTGATATAAGTTGTTGATGAAGTGACGTTAGTAATATATGTTGAAGGTGAGGTGACGTTATTTATATATGCTGTAGGTGAAGTGACGTTAGTGAAAAATGTTGTATGAGAAGTGACGTTAGTATCATATGTTGTAGGTGAAGTGATTCTAGTGATACACATTGTAGGGGAAGGGACTTTACTGACACATGTTTTAGGGGAAGTGACTTTAATGACACATATTGTAGATGAAGTGACATTAGTGATATTTGTTGTAGTGGAAGTGACGTCAGCGATATATGATGTAGTGGAAGTGACGTTAGTGATATATGTTGTAATGGAAGTGACATCAGTGATATATGTTGTAGCGGAAATCCCCTTAGTGATGTACGTTGTAGTGGAAGTGACGTTAGGGATATTTGTTAAAGGTGATGTGATGTTAGTAAATATGTAGTAGGTGAAGTGACGTTAGTAATACATGTTGTAGTGAAAGTAACCTTAGTGATGTATGTTGTAGTGTAAGTAGTATGTTGTGAAAGTGACTTTAGTGATATATGTTGTGAAAGTGACGTTAGTGATATATGTTGTAGTTGAGGTGACGCTAATAATATATGTTCTAGGTGAAGTGACGTTAGTGAGACATGCTGTAGTGAGATAACGTTAGTGAGATATGTTGCAGTGGAAGTGACGTTAGTCACATATGTTGTTGGTGAAGTGACGTTAGTGATATATGTTGTAGGTGAAGTGATATTAGTTATATATGATGTAGGTGAAGTGACGTTAGTTATATATGTTGTATGTGGAGTGACGTTAGTGATATATTT
>JAMPIV010019146.1:0-11874 GCA_024509875.1 Oreohelix idahoensis
TCGTAAGCATCTCTTCTTATTGGCAAATTGCCTTGCCTTCTGTTTTCGCAAATTCAGAAGAAGAAGTTGCTAATTTGCATGCTTCGATAATCTTTTGTCTCAACGCGATGACATATTCGTAGGATGACTTTGTGTCATCGTCAATATTGTCAGATGTTATGAGATCGTGAAGCAACGACATAGGGCCACGCGGACGCGCGCCAAAGACGAGTTCAAAGGGAGAAAATCCCGTATGTTCATTGGGTACCTCTCTGTAAGCGAAGAGGGCCGCAGGTAAAACTCTGTCCCAGTCTTGAGGATGATCCTCAGTTATCTTCCCCAGTAAGTTTTTAAGTGTTCTATTAAGGCGTTCGACCATACCATTAGACATTGGATGGTAGATACTACTTAAAGATCTATCTATCTGCAGAGTAGACATTACTTGAGACATGGTATCTGATATTAGCTGGGTGCCATGGTCTGACAATATCTCTCCGGGGAACCCCAGACGAGAAAATATAAGCCAAAGAGCATCTGCAATATCAGCAGTAGTAATGCTCTTCAGAGGAATAGCCTCTGGCCAACGTGTGCACATATCAACACACGTCAAGATAAACTGATGTCCTCTGGCAGACTTGATCTTAAATGGACCAATAATGTCTATGGCCATTTTTTGAAACGGCCGAATAGGAATGTCCGCCGCCTGAATGGGTGCAGCATGCCGTGGACCTTTGGATTTAACTTCCTGACATACTTTACAAGATCGACAATAAATCCGTATGTCCTTGTTTACCAATGGCCAAAAGAAAGCCGCAAGGACTCTTGACTTAGTACGGGAAAAACCCATGTGTCCAGCACACTGAGAGTCGTGAGCGTGCTGCAAAATTTTAACTCTCAAATTCTTGGGAACCAGGATTTGAGAATGACTTGACGTAATGGAGTCTTGAACCATACGTACAAGTACGCCATTCTTCTTTGTAATCCACGATTTACGACTTGTGTCTTTATTCGGATCACCTTTAGTTGCAAGAATGAAGAATTTCTTCAGAGTGGGATCATCTTCTTGCTGTTTTATAAACGAGTCACGAGAAATTACCAAGGGATTATCTTGGTTATGCACTTCATTATCTTCAGTAGATGAAGTTTGAGGCATATTAAGAGCCTGAGCTCTAGTGACTACAGCGTTAGCAATCTGCATGTTTTGCCTTTCCCACGTGGAAATTTGTTGCGGAGTGCATTCCTTGACTCCATGAATGCGACCGATGATGAGGTCAGCGATCGGATTCGGAAGAAGACATGCGTGTACATCTCCTGTAAAGAAAGGAGTAGCAATCCTAATGATAGCAGTAGAGTATTTCTCTAATGTGCCGCCAAATGTTACACATTTGACTACTTGTCCAGTGGCACGGGAAGGATCTACGAGTGACTGCCTAACACCAATTGTGGTGCATCCAGAATCAAATAGCACAGAGACTGGATTGTTATTCACTAAACCCTTATGTAAGACAAGAGAACCTCTTCCATCATGCGCGACTGATGCCGGAAGAGCAGGAAGAGGATGGCCACAGCTTAAAGTAGACACTGTGGTTGGCTCAAATAACGTTTTGCATTGGGGGCACTGAGATGCTCTCCCAAAATCAAAAGCGGCACATGCCATATTACTAGCATCATTATTATCTTTACTCTGTTTATAGGCTTCATGGGACTCTTGTTGTGCAGAGTTTGCCTGAAAATGTGGTTTATGTCTTTTGTTTTGAGATCTACCTCGGTTATTATCACCTCTGTAGTTATTGTTACCTCTATTGTAACCCCTATTTGGGTTTGAGTCATAGTTCCCTTGGTTACCATTATCATATTCATTATAATGAGTATCTCTGTAATTATGATCTTGTTGACTCCAAGACGGATAACCCTGATAGTTTCTATAATTACTTCCTCTACGGAAATTCCTATAATTATGACCACCCCTGTGTCGAGAGCTATCAGGTCGTCTCCAGTTCTTTGAAGAAGAACCCTGAAATGATTGGTTACCTTGGTTTTGATAACTATTATGGTTACCTTTTTTATCAAATCTGTTTTTGAGGTCCCTGAAATCTGTGTGAATAATTGGGATTGTATGGTGTTGCTGAAGCAACTGGCATACTCTCCTTAATCTTAGTGTTGCCAAAAGTCACGTCGGGGTGTGCAGTGACATATTGGGAACAATATTCTTCCATTTCTTTTAGAGATTTGGGTTTACGCTCATGTATAAATTCAAGGAAAGGTTTGTTCACACATGACATAATCTTATCTCTGAGCAACAAATCCATAAGTCCTTCATACTTTTTTTCTGTTTTGGAAAGCTCAATCCAACGATCAACTGTGAGACGTGCCTTTGCAGTGAATTCTGAGAATTCTACACCCGTCTCAGGTACCATCGTTTTAAATAAAAGGCGATAGCCTTCCTCACTTAGCTGATATTTTTTTATCAAAGCCGCCCTAATGACATCATAATTATCCTTATCTGCTTCTCCTACAAGGCATAATCTAGTCAAAGATTCACCTTTCAAGTTTTCTGATAATTGATTAGCGTATTGTGATTTATCCACATTATGTGTACGACAAGAACGTTCAAATCTATCCAGCCAGAATGTAATATCGTCACTGGACTGATTGAACGGTGGAACCTTAACCTTGTAAGTAGAAGGTTTACCATTACCACTAGATGCCTGATTAACATTACTCATACTTGTCAATCTCAATTTCTCTAACACAAATTCATGTTCTCTTATTGCTTTTTTCTCTTCAGCATCTAATCTTTTTTGTTCAGCCTCCCTGTCTAATCTTTTTTGTTCAGCTTCCCTGTCTAATCTTTTTTGTTCAGCTTCACTGTCTAATCTTTTTTGTTGAGCTGCAGCTTCTCTTTCTAATTTTTTTTGTTCAGCTTCAAATCTCCTTTCCTCCACCTGCATCTGCAATTTCTTTTGTTCAGCAGCAGCCTCAGCTTCTCTTTCTAATCTTTTCTCTTCCGCCATAGCTTTTCTCTCTTCTGCAGCTAATGCTTTGTCATATTGAGCAACAGCCCATTGTTCTAATTGTTGATCTTATCAAGGGCTTTCCCTTGTGTAATGAAGTATTCTAATGTAGACATGATGTCTAACAATAATACTAATCACCTGAACCAATAATAATACCACAAGTTCTCAATGACTTGATTAATCAGTATACTATCCCAATATCTGTGGGTCACAAGCCTTTAATAAGGTCTTGTATAATAGTAATAATAATCAGGTACTGGTTTATACCATAATCCAAGTGCAGTGCACAGGCAATTGTGTCTTATGAAATATACCTATATAAAACATATGTCAACCAACAGAATACATAAAGTACAAATAGGACTGACAATACAAGAACGTTTGCAGAAATCAAAATAAATCAAATAGGGAAATCAATGAAAATAATCACTGAATCTGCAAAGAATAACAACACAAATGACGTCACAATATATGAATATAAATTGTGAATAGAACTGAAAGATAGAAAAGGTTAGACCAACAAATTACAAACAAATCAAAACAAAACTAAAGAACAAAGAAATATTACAAAAATAACAATAATTACAGACTTCACAGCTAACACAAAAGCAACAGTTGTCGCAGCAAATTTTCAATCAAGAAAATTGCACCTATAGAAAACGCCCACAACGGACCCTCTATGACGTGGGATATTCTGTTGTGAGGACGCCGCCCAACCTTAAACACAACCCGCTGACATAGAAACTAACATACTATACAAACAAATAACATGTAAACATAAATATATATAAATTATGTGTATGATAGTATGTGTTGCAAAATAGGCTCAGTTTTACAGTAATGGCAAAGTTATTTTTATGAAAATAAACAAACTGCCACTTTATTCAATTAAACATTCTGGCCTTAAATATTAAAGTTCATATATAGAAAACAAGAAGATCCATCGATGAAAATAGGACTTCTTAGTTCACTAATACTGTCTTCCTGTTAATATTGACAAGAATTGAACCAACTGTTCTGTGAAACTCTGTAATGTCTAATGTAAAAATGTCAACAACGCTGACCTACATACTGCATTCACTTGACAGGTCACGTGACGAAGTGTTGACAAATAGCAAACCAATACTGCAAGTGTGTCGTATCAGCCACAGGAAACGGTCTGGTATCGGTACTCTGTTGACTTCTGAACTTCTGCGAGGTCAAACCCAGAAAGCTGGTCCACCAGTTGATAAAGTTGATAAAGTTGGATTTTTATTCCCGTTAATGATATCCACCAAAAGATAGATATAAGTGGATGGAAGCAGACATCATCATCATCATCAGTTGATAAGATCTCTATGGTGTTGTTTGCTCCACTGTAGTGTATGGAATGTCAACTTGACCTACGCAGTGTGTGTAGACATGGATTGAGTGTATAATGTGCGAATGATAATAAGGGTTCGTGTTGTTGACAAATGTTCTTTTCTCACACTCATGTATGACTGGAAGTCATCGACACCAACGACTGTGTACCTTTTCTAAAGTTTAATTGGACGTACACACTCGACAGCACAGATAGTGACAAATCACAGGTTGGCATAATACATCATAGTACAGTGGATAAATGGTCTTGCAATGTTACATGGGCACTCATGTAGAATAATTGTATAATGGACTGTCAGTAGCCAAGCACTCAGTATCGCCCATACATATATATATCATCTGACTTCACTGACTGAGCACGTCAGCTTATAAACAATATTTCAGATGGCTTCTAAACCTAATCTCGTCTAGCGACGATTCTTCAACATAATGTTCAGCACATATTTTTCCATATAATAATATTGAACCGCTAGCAATGGGTTCTCATGTGTAGCAGTGATCTCTGGACTAATCAAGCGATAATACGGGCATCCCTTTTCTCTTCTTGAAAGTCACTACATGTTTTGGTTCCAAGATGGCTTCACTCGTGAGCTGTCACTCACGTTTGGATACAGATAATGAATCTGTCCTAAAGTTAGTCATTCATAAAACATTTTATTGCTCTGTAGATTTGATCATGAACAATTGACTGCAATCTACAGGATATAGTGCTGCTAGGAATCGAAGTCGTTTTCATCGAGTCAAATATATTCTCTTAGACATTCAAATCGTAACTATCGAAAATGGTGGCTTCGATCGAGAGTTCATAAGAGTATCTTTGATTACCTTGGTATAGGAAATATGAAACTGCCATTCCTTGGCAATACGAATAAACACTGGGGTAAAGCATACACGATAGGTTTAGGACGACTATCACTTCCCCCACAAATACTGAGATCACTTTTTTTCCCCTCGGCGACAAGGCCAAAAAATACTGAGACATAGACAAAAGACACAGTCCCTATCGGGACGAAGCCAAATCGCACACCACACTCTAGCGACACATCCGCCGAAATGCCTTTGACCTCTCTAGAGACAACAGAACATATAGTTCGACTTAGATATGTAAAGATATACAGATATAAGACAGACTCGTCCTACTCAGACAAACAATACACATAAATTCAGGCCATAGATATTCTGAAGCAAGAACAATCTATTATTACCCAAACAACGAATAAATCGCAGTAAAACGGATTCATCCGCGGAGTTTGATTCAAGGGAAGAATGGACGGCACAACTTTCAAGGGAAGGTAACTCGGGTGGGGGGGGGGGGAGAACTAAACTGAAAAGTATCAGTAAGTTTCAACGTAAACGGAATAAGAAAAATAAAGCTTACCTAATTTTATTTCTTTAATTTAAAAACCATATCCTGCCAATACACAATTTATATCAACTCACCAAACTCATTCCCACCGGGAAAACTGCAGTATAATCTAACACAAATTCCTACCAAGAAAAAAGTAAGGTCCGCTAATGAGGGTTTGCATTAGCCGATTTACCCATTCTTAGAATAACAGGAAAGTGAGCAAAAACTCCAAGAAGCTGAAATAAGCAAACAAACACTACCTTACTATTAGTCGTTCCCTCCCTTCTACCGTGAGGTGTAGAGGTTTGGGAAGAGAGAGCGCCAGACTACAATTCCCCCCCCCCCCTATCGGCTGTCTTCCTCCTGGCCTGGTTCCATTCTATTCCTCGATCCTTCAAAGATTGTCTAATGTTGTCCTCCCAGCGGACTCTGGGTCGTCCTCGGGGTCTGGATCCTTGGCTCTTTGTTTCCCATGCTTGTCGTGGTATCCGATCTTCTCCCATTCTGCAGACATGGCCAAACCATCTTAGTTGGGGACTGTTCTACTTGGGTCTGCAGGGGGTGGGATTTTAGGCCTTGACGTATCGTCTGGTTGCGTACCATGTCTCTTCTTGTTACTTCAACCACCTTCCTCAGATACCTCATTTCTGAGGTTTGGATCTGGCTTTTGTGGGTTGTAGTCATTGCCGAATGACTCGCATCCGTATGGTCAAAGACAGGGACATAGGTGGAGCGGTAAACAGCGGCATCTTCTTTCTTACTTACCAACCACTCTCTAGGCTGAGGGTATCCTCGATTTATGGCCTGAAAAGATGTCTCTCAGCTGCTGCTTTTTCGAGTGGCCAACTCTTCTTTGATGCCTCCCTGTTCAGGTCTATAATAGCTCCGAGGTTATTTAAAGTGGTCGACCTGCTCCAGGACTGTATTCTCCAAGAGCTTGTAATCTGATTTGTTTGTTCTTTCTTTCGTGATATCACCATGGATATTTTTTAAGTGCTGACTTATGGCCACCCTCATTTTTTTTTAGCTCTCCTCCAGTCTTTCAGGTTGGATTGTCGAGCTGTTCCCTTATCTTATTTTATAATGCATAATATCTGCGTTTTAACTAATTGTTGTCGTACCTCGTTGTTTGCTTAGGTTTGTTATCTTATCGATGTATCTCAGACACATCCAGTTAATTTGACAAAGCTTTACAACTTGTTCTGTCTGACTCACAGTGTTATTCATTAAATCCTGCCTAGGCCTAAGTCCCCTAATTATATTTCTATTAACAAAGGCGTGTCTTTCAACTATTGCATAGGGTGAAAACATGTGTTATAATATATATCCATTATAACATGACAGTATAGTTATTCGTTTGTGAGGTGCCTTCAGTATATCGTCCCACTATGTGGGGCGTTTATAGGCCTTATGTATATAATTAGGTAGTACAATACAAGTTTCTACGTCAACACATCAGGCCGTTTACCGTTTCAGTCTGACTTAACTAGGTGAGGATTTCTATCAATCTTTGCCTAATTGTTAAGTTATCATGTGAATCATACTTCTATAAAGTTCAACCAGTACTGTAAGTCCCGTTTTGTTTTCAAGCTACAACCAGAACTCACAATATAAGTTATTGCCATCGGCCTCCTCGTCTTATAATATTATTTAAGTGGATTTACTTTCAGTTATAGGCTTGTGGCGTGGGGTCTATTTCTTATTCAAGTTTTCTTTGTAAACTATACAGTCGTTGTCATCGTTATTGACTGGTCTCCGTACTCATAATGCTCCATTTATTAACATTTTTAAATGCATTAAACGAGGGAACTTTGCTAGATTTCTCTAACAAAAGCATATTTTCTTGCGCTGTGCTGTTTGATAGGTAAACGCGTCCCGCCAAGCTTCGGGCGCCGCATAGATGAGGTGTGGAAGCAGTCCAATTAAAAAGGTTGGTCGTTCAATGTGGGTGAGTTGTCAAATTTCGTTAATAAAAAAGTGCAGAAACTTTAGATGTAAGTCTTTCGTTCCCGATTAGCGTGGTATGTCTTATTAGTCTCGCTGTTACGTTGGGAACGTACACAGCGCGGCATTCCGCGTCTTATTCGTGTAACTTTTTTTTCGGTGAAAGGTACTTACTATTGATTAACATCAGTCTTCTTGTCTTACTTAAAGGAAACAGAAAATACAGAATCGTAGAAAAAGAAAAAACCGGCGGAATTCCTAGAATTATCGAAACTGAAATGTTAAGTATCAGTCATAGTTTGTTTTACCAATGCCGATGAATAACAGTGTTGCTGTTTGTCTTTACTTTGATCTTTTGTGTATGTCGAACTGTAGCAGATGTAGTGATGTCAGGAGTGCACGAGATTGGTTTGTAATTTTTTAAAAGTCTATTACCGTGATTAATTATGACCTCATAGAACATTGTCATATACGTATTTTATTTAGGAAAATTCAATAAACCTAGTGAAGTATCATTGCTTCTTAACTACGTTCTGGTTGTTCAATGTGAGGGTAAACCTCTTTTATTTTTGTGGGGCGCCTGATGTTAAACACTGCTGCTCAATTTTAGTCCTTGATCCTATTTTAAAAATCTAAAAAAAAAAAAACTTTCTAACTTAGCTATATAGAAACAGACAGTTTATATACAGACACCCACACACAAAATGTCCTGCCTTTTTTGAAAGTTGAAAATTGATTTGAACTCTGGCTGCTGCTAGGATTTGTTAATCCAAATGTGGCTGGAAACGTCATGCGTGGAAATGTCATCATTTGTTGTGACTCCATGAAATCAGCGCCAACATACAAGGCTATCAACTCTGCATACTATACCTGTGTTATAGATCTAATTCAGATTGCATGTTTGTATCATCATGTTTGTAATTATTGAACAAGAATATATATTATTCCTTATTATCTGTCATGTTTATCCTATCAATACACTTCTTTGAAGTTAAGAATGTGAAATCATTAAGATATGGCATAATTGACAGGGCATAAATTACAAAAAAATCAACCAATAAAGCCTATAATCTTTACCCTGATGAGAGAGGAAAACATTGTTTCGTTCGTTCGTTTTTCGTATTTGTCCCTCTTCCAGATTCCACTTCACACACTCACATTTCTCTCGACCCCCTGCTCCACGAGATAAATGTACTTTTACCTAATTATTCTAACAAAAATTTTCTCTCTACTAATTTCATTTCACTATCTATCTCCGTGTTCCTCCTACATTTCACTCTTCCGACTTTCGTATTCCAAAATTTTTTTCTATTAAAACTATTTTTTCGTGGGCTTTTAATTTTACTAACTCCTCTTCAATACTTTAGTCTTCAATAAAGGTTTCCTTCACACTTTTTTTCAGTAATAATTTCGTGTAAATTACTTTTTTCTTCTTCAACTCTTCATCTTGTTAAGGAGAGTATAAGGCTTTCATACAAACGTACGTCAAGTTCCTTTTGTCGCTCCAGCCAATGAGTTTCAAACGTCTTCTTTTATCATTTTCTGTCTCCAGGCTCCTCTTCCCCAAGTTTTTTTCCTGTCTACCTATTCTTACCCTTATCACAGAATGCTCCAACGTAATCTGTGGCCTATATTCCAAATGCAGCAGAAGAAGCACCAGTAAACGCTTAAATAAATTACAACATGCCCAAGCCTAGGCTCGACTTATTCAAGAAAAAGTTTTACGCTTTTTTCTGCTGCTCATCAGTATGAATAAACTTCCACGCGACCCAAATACCACGCTTAGTCCATATTCCAATACAATTCACAGACTTTTCTAATACATCATGAGTGCAGATTAATATGACCACCCTAATTTAGTTATTTGTTGAGGACTGCTGCCATGGTTTTGCCAACATCTCCCGTTTTGGTTTTATTTGAGAAGGTCGCACTATGCAGCATTGCTTCTAGTCAGACACATAACGCGATGCGTCCCGTTACTTGGCAGACGTTGTTAGACATGGTTACGCAGCAGTCGACAATGTGGCCTTAGGGGCTATAAAAGCAGTGTTTTGTAATTATGGCGATGGTTTAGCCCACTAACTTGATAATAAGTGTAGGCATGGAATACCAATGGAAAATGTAAGGTATAAGGACGTTTCGAAGTACCAGGAATATATGGTACGCGTATTTATCGGTGGATAAACGCATAGACTAAATTTAATATTAATACGGTGTGTGTAGATTAAGGTTAACAGGTTCAAGTATGGCAGACTATGAATGGCGTGAGGCTAGCCACATTTAAATATTGAGAAAACTATCCAGAGATATTAATAAATAATAAGGCTTCTAAGAAGAGAAGCTAAAGGTATGGAAACCTATTGAAATACGTTCACTGCGTATTTATTCTAAAGAAGCAAACAGTGCTAGATTATTACAACACTGAATAGATTAATGGTCTAAAGTAACGGTTAAACTTGACCGTGTGGAGACAACCAGTTGAGGCTAATGTACATGTGAGTTCGCTACTTGCCTACGTTGATATTATGAAAACCTTATGTTTTTTCGACCTCAAATATATTTATACGATGTTGTATGCATGGATAATAAAAAAATTCCAAAAGTCGTTCAATCCAGGCATTCCTGTCGCATTGCTTGTTGAGTTTACAGAAGTTTTAGTGCTAACATTACCTTAAGCACTTCTGTTCTTCGTTCAAGAGTTCAGATTGGGACCATGTTGGGTTGATTACACACACACCAAAGAGAAATCAAGAAACGTAGACGGACAGACTAATGGGCAAAAATATAATTAGAAATAATGATGCTTGAATATCCGGAATCAAGAATTACGGCAGACACCCACAGTTAACGGCAAAATACTAAATTTTTCTGCAGAAAAAACGACGGGTCCAGTCCAGTCAGAGAGAGAAAGTCAAAGCAAAGAGTAATATGGCCCCACATAGAAAAAAAAGCCCGTAACAGTTATTGTTTCTTAAATACTTGACATAACATCGAAAAGTAGGAGTTAAAGATAATTTTGTTCTGTTTAGTATTAATTATGATAATGAGTACAGATCAATCTTGTGTAACTGCTATTTTGTAAAGTTACAATGTTGGGATTTTATTTTGTTATTTTATTATTAAGTAAATATTTTAAGATACATGTGAGAATAAATGGGGTTCATTATGGAAGACGAGAGAAAGGACGGGCAGAATGTTAAGAACTTGGCCGGCGTGCCAAATTCCTAAAACCCTTTGAGAAAATAAAGTTCGTTCGTTCATTCGTTCCCTTACCCTGAGGATTCTAGAACAAGGGACGGCTCGTGTAATGCCTATCGACATGTTTGTATTTATTTTTTGTCTATTCATCGCTTAGGACTTTTCTGGTCCACTCTAATTCCACTGGCCGCCTTGTCTGGTTCGTGTCACTCATAAGTTTCCACATTAGTAACCTTGTCATAAATACCATTTCAATCCTTCAATTACAACGCAAGTACCCATTTACTTATTTATTAAAGTCTGTAGCTTTTCAGTTTGATGTTTGTCATGTTTTTTCTGTGTGCGTGGTGTTGCGTTTTTTTTTTTTATCTTCTAAATTTTCCTTATCATTGTAGCGGCAATTGTTTTCTTTTTATACAAACTGTCGCTGTCAAACTTGTATTCCATCCAATTTCTGGTCACCAAACTATTCACTTTATCATATTGTTTTTCTCTTTGTTAACTTCTCTGTCACACTACAGTTCCTTGCCTATGGGGTATGTGATACTCCTAAGTTACCCCCCCCCCCCCCCCCCCCCCCCCCCCCCCCCCCCCCCCCCCACCCCCCCCCCCCCCCCCCCCCCCCCCCCCCCCCCCGCACTAGTGCTTCTTAATAATATCCGCCCTCCCACCCCGGATCGTGGGTCAGATTTGTGACAAACGCTACACAATGATCCCACCGCCGACCACATTTTTTTACGGCTCAACAACTACAATCAACAGACGCCTATTCTGTATTTGAAATGTTAAATACTTCCATCTTTACCATCTAATAGGCTTCGACTCCCAAAGTTGTGCCAAAACGTCCCTATCCTATCATCATCATCTCAGCCCGTAACCCGTCATGGGTCGTAGGGGTGCCATGGTGGAAGCATCAGCAGACAGGGTCCTCCACTGCTCTCTATCCTCAGCAATGCGTACAAGTGTGGAAAAACCGTGTCCTGCCATTCTTTGATGTTATCAGCCCAGGATTAGAAATAGATAATC